>JAPCYS010003499.1:0-30253 GCA_028641055.1 Alopecurus myosuroides | reverse complement strand
AAGTGAAGAAGATGCTCACATGAGAAATATGAATTAAGCAAAAGAGAGTATCAAGAAGCAATTATAAAAAAAAAGTCTAGCTCACTTCCTATGCATAGGAATCTTGTCAAGAAATAAATTAAAGAAGTTCAACTAGAAATCATGTGAAGGTAGAACAAGAGCAACTTCAAAACTTTCAACAAAAAGAGTGGTGTTTTAGTAACATGAAAATTCCTACAACCATATTTTCCTCTCACATAATAATTTCCAGCAGCATCATGAACAAACTCAACAACATAATTATCACAAAAAGCATGTTTGTCATGGTCTAAAAGCACACAATTCATATCAAGCTCGAAAACAGTGGAATTAAAATTTAAAATTAGCTCCTCTTTTTTCCCACTTTTAGCAATAGAAAAACAAGATGATTGGTCACTCTTAAAAGGTATAGGACACAATATAGCAATCCTATTTTCAGTATCATTATAATTTATAACATCAAGTAACATAGGACCATCATCTAGAGCATTATCGTCTCACCGGTTTCATTTATAGTAGTATCAAGGTAACAAGTATAGCAATTATCAATTTCATCAAAAAGGGATATTTCAAAACAATCAATAGGATCATCACAATTATGATGAAAGAGTTACTCTCATTTGGAGATAGACATGGGTTCCATTATTCCTCCGGTTGATCATCACTCTCCTCCTCTTTTTCATCCAATGAGCTTCTAGATTCAGCAATTTCTTCTTCCATAGACTCCTGCAAGGCATTAGTCTCTTCCTTAGGTTGAGAGCATTTATTAAGATATTACATTATGTAGTAATTACAATTCTTGTAATTATCAAAGCAATATTCAAGTATTGCATAAATCTCGTATTTATAAGGTGCATCATTAATACTTTCAAGCAAATAGGCAATTTCGAATGCACCCTTCCAAGCAATAAATTCATTAATTTTTTCCACGTCATAAAATTCATAATTTACCTTAACAGAAGAAGATATGGTAACATTATCATTATATTCACATTGGAAACGGAGGTGTTTATACCTCCTACAACAACAAGATTTATCAAAGCAATACGTAATATTATAAGTAGAGCACAAGTTTCTAGCAATGATATGCAATTTAGTAATTTGTTCCCATAAGTGTTTCTGTTTTTGTGACAAGTGGTGTTCCTTATAATATTTTTGTTGTTCATCTCTGAATCCACCTTGCCAATAAGATCTAGTTTCAAAGGCATTAAACATTGATATCAAGCATGATAAAGCAAGAATAACAACTAGAATAAGAACAATTTTTTGTGTGTGTTTTTGATAAAGAGAAGATAACAAGACAAAATACAATAAACTAAGCAAAACTAAAAAAAGTAAAGATATTGGAAGTGAGAGACTCCCCTTGCAGAAATTATCTTCCTCCCCGGCAACGGCGCCAGAAAAGTGCTTGATGCATGTAATTACACGTTCGTTGGGAGACCCCAAGAGGAAGGTATGAAAAGAGTGTAGCCGCAAGTTTCCCTCAGAAAGAAACCAAGGTTGAATCGACCAGTAGGATGAAGGAGTAACTTCAGAAGGTTGATATAGCTGAGGTGGTAGGGCGCACTACCGGTTCAGCAGCAACGTGGAACCTACACAACACAATCAAATCACTTTTCCCCAACGAAGCAGTGAGGTTGTCAATCTCATCGGTTTTGATGAACACAAAGAGGTTAAACGTATGGTGTGGAAAACAGTATGAAAATAGTAGCAGCAGTGTGAAAACTGTGGAAGCAGTGTTTGTATTATCCAGTATGAGAAAATGGACCGGGGTCCACAGTTCACTAGTGGTGTCTCTCCGTGAAAGATAAATAACATGTGTGGTGAACAAATTACAGCTGGGCAATTGACAGAAATGAAGGTTGCACCGTAGTGTATATGCAAGACATAAGTATTACTATGTGCTTCATGTGGGCATTACAACAAGATACACAGACCGTCATCCAACTGCATCTATAACTAATAATCCACCCTCAGAGTGTCATTCGAGCAAACCTTGGGTATTAAGTTTCAAGCAACAGATAATCGCAGTAAGCAAAGTGTGTAACGCAACCAATAGAATCATCCTTAGATAAAGAATTGTTGTTTTCTCCCTAATGGCAACATCACATCCTCCATCTATCACTCGAGCACAGATGCAAAGGAGGCATGAACCCACTATCAAGCATAAATACTCCCTCTTGGAGTTACTAGCATCTACTTGGCCAGAGAATCTACTAATAACGGAGAACATGCAAGATCATAAGTAACATATACATGAAGATAGCATGATAGATTGATATTCAGAAGACATATCATTCAACATTCATCAGATCCCAGCAAACACAACATGTAGCATTACATAAAGATGATCTCGATCATGTGGGGCAGCTCACAAGATCTAAACATAAGGCATAAAGTGGAGGAGACAACCATCTAGCTACTGATATGGACCCGTAGTCCAGGGATGAACTACAGATGCATCACTTTGGAGGAGGGCATGGTGTTGTAGACCCCTCCGGTGATGTATTGCCCTCCCGACAGGGTGCTGGGGAGAGCTCCAGAACCCTCCCGATCACGGGATAACAATGACGACGACCTCGGGTGTTTCTCGGGAAAAAGTGGTATATCATTTGGGTTAATATGTCGGGGGGATTATATAGGCGAAAGAGCTATGGCAGAGGGCACGCGGGGGGCCCAGACCACCCCACGGCGCGGCCAAGAGGGGGCGCGCCGCCCTATGGTGTGGCCCCTCTCTGGGTCTCTTTGGGACTCCGTGGAACCTTCGGGAATTCTAAGACTTCCGGGTTTTGAATTTTCCAATTTCGAGAATATTTCCAGAACAACTTTTTTGAAACTAAAAACAACAGAAAACATAAAACTGGCTCTATGGCATCTTGTTAATAGGTTAGTCCCGGAAAACGATAAAAATGACATAAAGTGTATAGCAAACATGTAGGAAACAACATGAAAACAACATGGAACATCAGAAATTAAGGATACATTTATGACGTATCAGTGATCGTATAAGCACTTTTTCTAGGTGGTGTGATCAATCAAACTATGTAATCTGTTTGTTGCCTTGTTCGAACCAAGTGTTGACCATGTATATCAACGATCGTAAAAATTGCGCGAGAAAATTTATCCTAACAGAAGATGAATCGAAATGATTTTTTTTCATAAGCTATAGCGCGTGGTGTTTTTGTAAGGATTTGAAGATTAGAGAGAGATTAAAAATTGAGATTGATCTCGGGATATTACCTCTCCGTGTTGCTAGCCTCTCGTCTCGCGTTGCCTATTGCCTTTTAGAATTTTAAATATGAAGACAAGAGAGGCGAGGAGGAGGAGAGGATCTTGAGGGCTGCGCTGAGTTACCGTATTTATATGGTCTGTTTTGCCCTGGAGTTACATGTCGACATTTCTCCCGTGACAATCGTTCTCTGACGTGTCGAGTCTGTAAGATAATCTTTCTCTGACGTGTGGACTCATGTTAGATAATCTTTCTCTGACGTGTGTGTCGGGGGGTTACCCCCGAGTAGGGTAAAGACAGGTGGTAAAGGCCGCTTACAGAAGAGAGGTTTGGCCGAGTAGCCGACTACCGGGTACTTGCTACCCGGTCGACCGCTACCCGGTCTCACCTCAAGATGATCAGAAGGAGATAACAATCAGTTTCTACCATGTCGAGTAGAAGGTTTGGCCCGAGTACAATTGGCGGGAACCTTTGGCGGGAAACTACTCGGGCAGGAAGTCAAAGGAGCCGTTCTGACACAGGATCCCGCGTATCCTGGGTCCGTACTTGGCAGCATTCGAACTACTGTTCACGTGGGGACGGTCTGTCTGACAGTGACAGCATGGAAGCAGTCGGTGGCAGGATAAGGGGGACCTACTCTGTGACTAGGTACAGTGATACCAGTCTGTCCCCTAGTTTTGCCCAACGACTTTACAGAAGCAGCCAAGACCAACGACCAAAGCTGTCAGCGGGTACTCGGAGAAAGGACAGTGTGGACACTATGTCGACACTTGTCTAGGATTTGGACGTATCCGGCTGGGCACCATGTATATAAGGTGCCCCGCCGCCTCCTGCGCGAGGCACGCTCGCAGAGGTAGAGGAATGCTCATATGCTCCCATAGTCCCTCACTAGAAACCCTAGAAACCCTAAGTCCTTGACCTAGCTCTACTCGGAGAGGGGCAAGGGGCCACTCGGCAGCGTTACCATTTGTACTGTGGCTACTCGGTGAGACACCGTAATACATAGGGAAAGGCAGGAGTAGGGGTTTTACCTCCTCACGAGGGCCCTGAACCTGGGTACATCGTGTTGTTTGTGTTGTGTGGATCTTACCTCACGCGGCTACTCGTCGCGTGATCCCTCCCCGGACACCTCCAGCGTCCATCGTCCCCACATCTTTAGCCATCCCATGGCATCTGCCGTGACACCACCACGACAGTTGGCGCCCACCGTGGGGCAACCAGCGGCGCTGGCTGGAGTTTCTGTTCGGACGGGATCTTCATCTGCAGAGCGCGTAGTTTGTGGCCTTGTCCACAGATTCGGCTCCTTCGACTTCGTCACCGACAACGCCGGCTGTTTCGGCGGCAAGGCCATGCCGGAGGGCGGCTCGGTGATCTCCTTCGGCTCGCATCTCGTCTACGTCGCCACCGTCGCCAACGACGCCTACCCCGAGCTGGTGCACGACGCGGAGGACCCTCCCGCGGTTGTTGCTGCTCGCGGAAGGCCTGCATGCAGTTCTGCGTGCTGCGCTGAGGTGATGGTGACGGGCGTGGCGGCCAACGTTGGCGCAGCGCTACTGGCGCTGCGGCCGTCGTCGAGGAGATTGACGACCCGCCCGCGGGTGGCAGGACTCACCGGCCCTACGAGAAGGAGAGCAACCTGCCGCCTTCCACGTCTACGGTCATCCCCGCGTCTGCAGCGCGAACCGGCATGCCCACTCCCACCGACGTCGAGCTCCTAGCCGTAAGGGAGCAGCTCGAGCGGCAACGCCAGGAGCTGCTCGCCGAGCAGGCGGAGTTGGAGAAGATCAGGCTTGAGCTGAGTCTAGACCAGCTCGAGTACAACAAGGCTCACGGCTTCACGCCGGTTGCCAGGAGGCCTAGCAGGGTAGGCGCTACCCGGCGCAACCTGGGCGCCGAGATGGCCACTGTTGCGGAGGAGCCCGCGCAGTCCGCCACCGCGAACACCTTCACAAGGCCAAGGTACAGCACGCCCGCCAAGACGCTGCGGGCTGCAGAGGCTGTGGCTGCCGAGTTGCCGCGCCTAGGGAGAGGCGCGTCGCAGGCAGCAGGAAAGGCTTGGCGAGTTGGTACTGGAGGCCGCCAGGCAGAACGAGGAGTTTCGGAAGGCCAACCCGGGAGCTGGAGCTTCGCAGGTGGTTCACTCGCACGCGGCAAGATCTAACGATCAAGCCTCATCTCCGCATCCTAGCCGCGAGAAGAGCCGCAGCGGGCGTACGGGAAGAGACAGGCAAATGCAGGTGTATGACCCGGCTGCTGCCGCGAAACAGGTTGCTGTGCCGCAGCAGCCCGGGCAGGAACACAACGCTGCAAGAGCAGGCTCTCAAGCCCATCAAGCTCAAAGCCGTGTCCGAGAAGCCGCACGCCCGGGTACTTCTCGGCAACCCGCAGCTCCGCCTACTCGGCAGAGGCAGCAGCCGCGCCCGGTGGCACCAGTCGCCGGCCCGGTGGAGCAGCCTGCTGCTATGCAGGTGGATAGGTATGATGATGGCTACTCGGCTATGGAGATGGCTGGTTATGACATCCATGACCGCGTGGGTGAGCGCGTGTTGGCGCCTGGAGATGCAAGGCACCAGCTGGACCGTATCAGCTTGTCGGCGCGGCTTGAGAGCACGGGTCCTCCTGGCCCCGAGTGCTTTGGCCCGCGCATCATGAACGAGCCGTCCGTGAAGGGCTTCCAGCTCGCGAGAGGCACCAAGAGCTACAATGGTAGCACCAAGCCTGAAGATTGGCTCAACGACTACGTCACCGCGGTCCATATCGCGAACGGCAACAGGAGATGGGCGGTGCGCTATGTGCCGCAGATGCTAGAGGGTCCAGCTCGCACTTGGCTCAACAACCTGCCCAAGAACAGCATCAACTGCTGGCTGGACTTCTCGGATGCCTTCATCAGCAACTTCACCAGCACCTACAAGAGGCCGAATAGGCCACAGCAGTTGTCGGCTTGCCGGCAGCGAGAAGACGAGACGGACCGCGAGTACCTTACTCGGTGGAGCACCTTGAGGAACACCTGTGAGGGTGTGAATGAAGCGCAGGCCATCACTTGGTTTGCGCAGGGTTGCCGACATGGCAGCATGCTGTGGCAGAGATTGCAGAGGGAAATGCCCAACACCCCTGGCCGAGACCATCAAGATTGCGGATCAGTACGCACTCGGTGACCCCACTCAGCCACTGATGGATTCCTCTGAGCCGAGAAGAAACTTCAACAGCAACAAGCGCAACGAGTTCCGCAACAAGCGCCGAGTAGATACTCGGTATGATCCCGAGGAGGTGAATGCAGTGAATGTTGGAGGCGGTGGTGGCCAAAGGCAGAAACCTGCTGGAGCCTACGGGCAGAACCAGAACCAGGGCCAAGGCAACAAGAAACCGTTCCGCACTGCGCAGCCGAGTAGCGGGAACTCCGAGCAGCCGAAGAAGTTTGTCTTCGATGACATGAAGGATGGTCCATGCAGCTTCCACACTCATCACCCCTCAAGGCCTGCGAACCACACTACTCGGCAATGCGAATGGTGGGATGTGATCAAGAGTGATGGCTTGCCTCCTCCACCTCCTCTGCCAGCCGCGAATGCCACTGTTCAGCCTACTCGGGCACCCGCAGCTCGGCCGCCAGTCTATCCGAGAAGAGAGAATGTGAACCAGGTGGCTTTAGGAGCCAACCAGAACTTCAACAACGAGAGGTACCGCAACAACAACAACAACTACAACCGCAACAACAACAACAGAGGCAACAACAACTATCAGGGCAACAACAATGGCAACAACGGCAACAATGGGGGCAATGGCCCTAACCAGTACCAAGAGCACCATGAGAGCTATATGATCTTCACTTCCGAGGCAGTCGACAAGCAGTCACAGCATAGGCGGGCCATGGAGGTCAATGCAGTAATCCCTGCTGTCCCCCACTACATGTACTGGTGCGACCAGGAGATCAGGTGGACTCGGGCGGATCACCCCAAGGTGATGCCCAATCCGGGTGCCTATGCCTTGGTGCTGGATCCCACCTTCTTGGGCCCCGAGAAGAACGTGAGGTTCAGCAAGGTGCTGATCGACAACGGCAGCAGCATCAACATTGTGTACAAGGACACACTCGAGAAGCTTGGCCTGGCCGAAAACATGATGCTGCCTAGCAAGACCACTTTCCATGGCATCGTGCCCGGGATCTCCTGCAACCCGATTGGCCGAGTGTGGATTGATGTGCTATTCGGTACTCGGGAGAACTGCCGCACTGAGCGCCTGCAGTTTGAAGTGGTGGATCATCAGAGCCCCTACCATGCTCTACTCGGCAGGCCTGCTCTGAGCAAGTTCATGGCCTCTACCCATGTGGCTTACCTGAAGATGAAGATCCCCGGGCCCAATGGCATCATCACCATCTCGGGAGATTACAAGAAGTCCATGGAGTGTGCCTCTGCTAGCTCTCAGCTGGCGGAATCAATGGTGATTGCTGCCGAGAAGAAGAAGATGTACGAGGTGGTGGCCATGGCTCAGTCCGCACAAGCTGGCGCACAAGGCGTGCCGAGTACTCAGCATGGTACCGCTTTCCAAGCTGCCAAGGAGACCAAGACAGTCCAGGTTGACCCCGAGTTCCCGGAGCGCGTGGCCATCATTGGTGCCGGGCTGGCCGAGAAATAGGAAAGCGCGCTCATCCACTTCCTCCGTGAGAATCGGGACGTGTTCGCCTGGACCAATGAAGATCTACCAGGAGTCCCGAGGGAGTTGGTTGAGCACTCTTTGCATGTGCGTCCTGACGCAAAGCCCGTGAAGCAGGCCTTGCGCCGTTTCGGGGACGAGAGAAGGAAGGCCATCGGTGATCAAATCACCAAGCTGCTGATCAGTAACTTCATCATGGAGGTGCTGCACCCGGACTGGTTAGCCAACCCGGTCATGGTCGAGAAGAAAAAGGAAGATCCCAAGGCTGCCACTGCATGGCGCATGTGCGTCGACTACACCGACTTGAACAAGGCATGCCCCAAGGATCCTTTCCCGCTACCTCGCATCGACCAGGTGATCGATTCCACTGCCGGCTGTGAACTGTTGTCTTTCATAGATGCCTACTCTGGTTTCCACCAGATTGCACTCAATCCTGCTGATCAAATAAAGACTGCTTTCATTACCCCGTACGGGGCTTATTGCTATCGTGTCATGTGTTTTGGCCTGAGGAATGCGGGTGCAACCTATCAGAGATGCATGCAGAAATGCTTGCACAACCAACTCGGCAAGAATGTGCAGGTGTACGTAGATGACATTGTCATCAAAACGAATAAAACACATACTCTGCTTGCCGACTTGGAGGAAACCTTTGCTAACCTACGCAGGTACAAAATGAAACTGAATCCGAGTAAGTGCACCTTTGGTGTACCAGCTGGAAAGCTACTCGGTTTCCTGGTTTCTAGTCGGGGCATTGAAGCCAATCCGTCTAAGATAAAAGCTATTGAAAGCATGTCTTTGCCGAGATCATTGAAGGATGTGCAGAAGTTCACGGGTTGTCTGGCATCACTGAGCCGTTTTCTGGGCCGAATGGGCGAGAAGGCTCTGCCTCTGTACCAGCTGATGAAGAAGAGCGACAAGTTTGTCTGGACTCCGCAAGCGGACGTAGCATTCAATGAGCTGAAAGCAATGTTGGCTAGCGCTCCCGTCTTGGCTAGTCCGCTACCCAAGGAGCCTATGCTGCTATACATTGCCGCGACTAACCGAGTAGTCAGCGTGGTGATAGTGGTGGAGCGAGAAGAAGAAGGCAAGAGTGTGCAGCGCCCTGTGTACTATTTGAGCGAGGTGTTGTCGAGCTCCAAGCAGAACTACCCGCATTACCAGAAAATGACCTATGGTGTGTACCTGGGCGCCAGGAAGCTGAAGCATTATTTCCAGGAGCATCCCATCACTGTCGTGAGCTCAGCTCCCATCTCGGACATCATGGGTAACAAGGAGGCGAGTGGCAGAGTAGCCAAGTGGGCGATTGAGCTAGCCGCATACGCTCCCGCGTATACGAGAAGAGAAGCAATCAAGTCTCAGGTACTGGCGGAATTTCTTGTCGACTGGGCCGAGATGCAGTATGAACCTCCTGCTCCAGTTTCCAACTATTGGAAGATGCACTTTGATGGCTCAAAGGTGAAAGAAGGCCTTGGTGCTGGCGTTGTGCTTACATCACCCAAGCGGGATCAGCTCAAGTATGTGTTGCAGATCCATTTCAAGGCATCCAACAATGTAGCCGAGTACGAGGCAGTTGTGCATGGTTTGCGAGTAGCAAAGGAGGTTGGCGTGCAGCGCATTATCTGTTATGGCGACTCAGATCTGGTGGTGCAGCAAGTCTCGGGTACCTGGGATGCCTTGGATGCCAACATGGCGTCGTATCGCTTCCTGGTGCAGTCAATGACTGGGTTTTTCGAAGGCTGTGAGTTCCAGCACATTCACCGAGCAGAAAACGAAGCAGCGGATGAGCTGTCCAAGTTGGGATCTTCTCGGCAGTCCATCCCGGCAGGGATTGCCCTGGAGCATTTGAGGAAGCCATCCATCAAGCCTTCCCCCAACTCGGAATCCATCTTTGTCCCTTCTCTGCCAAGTGAGGAATCTGACCCAATGGAGATTGACTGGGAGAGTGCTGCAGGGAACCCGGGGACTGCCGTCCTACTACTCGGGGACTGCCGTTCCTTACCCGGGGACTGCCATTCCTTACTCGGGACTGCCATTCCTTACTCGGGGACTGCCGTTCCCTACTCGGGGACTGCCGTTCCCTACCCGGGGACTGCCGCCCTCAACCCTGAAGCTGTTGCATTCATTGAAGAAGTTCTCGCCAATCGATCTGGGCTGCAGAGAAGCGCTCCTACTCCTCCTGTGCAACCACCAGAGCCTGTCCCAATGGAAATGGACGAACCAGTGTTTCCCGTGCGGGAGACACCGAGTTGGGCAATGCCCATATTATCCTTTCTAAGGGACGGCACTTTACCTGAAGATGAGGTGACTGCGAGGCAGATTCAGAGAAGATCCAAGGGCTACGCCTTAGTCCGAGATGTGCTGCATAAGAGAAGTGCCACTGGTGTGCTGCAACGCTGTGTAAGCCCAGAGGAAGGAGAAGAAATCCTGGTGGAGATACATCAAGGAGAGTGTGGGCATCACGCCTCTTCTCGGGCTTTAGTCAAGAAAGCTTTTCGGCATGGCTTCTACTGGCTCACTGCATTGCAGCAAGCTGAGGACATCGTGAGGAAGTGCGTCGGCTGCCAGATGTTCGCAAGTAAGATTCACGTGCCAGCATCCGAGTTGAAAACAATTCCTATCACATGGCCATTTGCTGTTTGGTGCTTGGATATGGTTGGTCCTTTCAAGCCGGCTAAGGGCAATATGACACATATCTTGGTCATGGTGGACAAGTTCACCAAGTGGATCGAGGTGAAGCCTATTCGGAAGTGCGATGGAGTCACAGCTGTGAAGTTTGTGAAAGATGTGATCATGAGATATGGCTACCCGCACAGTATCATCACCGACAACGGCACCAACTTTGCAGAGGGGGCAATGGTGCGATTTTGCAGAGATAAGCATATCCGACTAGACGTTGCGTCAGTCGCGCACCCTGCCTCCAATGGGCAAGTTGAAAGAGCAAACGGGATGGTACTGGCAGGCATCAAGCCGAGGCTGATTGAGCCACTGCTGAAAACACCTGGGTGTTGGCTAGAAGAGTTGCCAGCGGTGTTGTGGAGTCTAAGGACTACCCCCTAACCGGTCAACCGGCTACACGCCATTCTTCTTGGTATACGGGGCTGAGGCCGTGTTGCCAATAGACTTAGAGCATGACTCCCCCGAGTAGCCCTCTACACTGAGGTGGAGGCGAGAGAAGCTCGAGAAGACGACGTTGACCTGCTTGAAGAAGCAAGAGAGCTGACTCTGTCACGTTCGGCTATCTACCAGCAAAACCTGCGGCGCTATCATAGCCGAAAGGTGAACCCAAGGGTTTTCCGAGAAGGAGACATGGTCCTTAGGCTTGTGCAGCGCACAGCCGGGATGCACAAGCTGTCTCCTCCATGGGAAGGGCCTTTCATTGTCAGCAAAGCGCTGCACAATGACGCGTACTATCTTGTAGATGTGCGCCCATCGCAGGCGAACAGGGCAGATAAAGCTGGAGAGGAAACCAAGCGTCCCTGGAATATAGCTCTACTTCGTCGTTTTCATTCGTAAGCAAAGATGTGTATGTACCCTTTCATCCGAGTTGAAATTCTACTCTGCAATCTAAAATTGTTCTCGGGGACTGCCCTCGTCCAAAATTGCTCTAAGTGTTTTTACTCGGCTCGTTCCTTTGTCTATTCGGTTGCTTCACTTCAGAACTCAAAAGTGCATTGAGTACTGTGTTTAAACCTATATGCCAACTCTTCGACTTTGCTGCTGTCCGAAACCCGGCTTCATGGCAAGCAAGAGAACAAGCAAAAGGTCAATGAGCACACGAAAATCACTAAGGAAGAAAAAGTGCAGGAACCGAGTAGATTGTCGGTTACTTTTTGTTCCTCGTTTTCGTCTTCTCGGTTAAGTGGTGGGCTGCGTTATCATGACTGTTTTCTAGCGGCTAAGTATTTGCAGCCTTGTTCTTTGATTCTTGTGACTCGAATACCAAACAAGCGACAAGTCGCAGGTAGAGCAGAGATGAAAAGACAGGGTGAATAAGAAAAGCTACTCGGGGACTAGCATGGGAACACAGCTCGGCATTGAGCCACTGTCGTTCAAATTGATTAATGTCAACGTAAACTGAGTGGGCATAAAAACTGGGTAGCAAGCGAAAACAAATATTGTTTGATACATATGCTCCCGGCATCCCGGGGATCTGATAAATGTTCAAGTTAAAAAAAAGTTGCAGGTGGCCTCAGGTTGAGGAGGCAAGGTTCTCGGCGCTGGCGTGGGCAGTTGTTTCCTCGACGACTGTCTTGGTAGCAGTTTCTTCGGCGGTGGTTTTCTCGGCAGCTTCTTCGTTGTTGGTGGCGTCCGTTTCCGTCTGCACGGCGGCGGACTCCTCCATCTCAACATCATCCTGGGTGGCCGTCTGCTCGGATGTAGCTGTGGCCACCGAGATGGGGCCTGGAGCCGAAGAGGAGCCAGCGGTGTGGCTAGGAGGTGGCACCGTGTCGTCAAGAGCAGCACCCGAGGAGGTGCCGAAGTTGAGTGGCTCGCTGTCGATGTGGGCATGCTCCTCCTCATCGCTACCCGAGACGGCGGCGCTCTTCCCCTTCCCGGCCTTGCTCCTGGGAGATGCGAAGTATTCGTCCATGTCCTCCTCGTCGTCCTCGTCGTCCTCCACATCGGCTTCCTCCTCGTCTTCATAATCAGTGTCCGGCTCGGGGGGGCCGTCGATGTAGACCTCCGTCTCGGCACACTCGGCAACTTCATAAGCAATCTGCTTGCGCAAGGCCACACTAGCGGCATCATTCTCCCACTTGGAGTTATTACGCTTCCCGCGGATGCGCTGCATGTCAAGGTTCTCATACCAAGACGCCATGCAGAGAAGCATCACATCAGCACCAGCACGGGCTCCGGAGGCTCGCCACTTCTTCAACTCGGCCTTCACACCTTCCAGCTTGAGGGCGAGCGCCCGCATGCTTTTTGGCTCAGGATCATGGGGCCAGAACAGCCGGTGGAGCTCAAAGCCCGCATGCATCAAATCAGTCCCGCAGCCGGCCAGCTGTTCGAAGTAACCTTTGAGCACCTGCAAGCTGTCCTCGATATCAGCCCTGGTGTCAATCGGCTCACCCAGCGAAAGGCGAACTGCTCGGGCCTTGGCTATCGAGGGCGCAGAGGTAGACTCAAGGCGAGGCCAGATATCTGAAATAGCAAGTGGCAAGATCAAAAACCGAGAAAGAGAAAAGGAAGCCGAGAAGGAATAAGACCGAGAAGAAAAGATGCAATGAAGAAAAGAACTTACCGACTAGTTGGCGGCGCAGTTGCTGCAGCTTGGTTCTCCAAGATTCCTCGTTGCTAATGTGCTTTGATTGGATCTGGCGCAGGGTGTCCATCTGAGCGAAAAGATCAGCATTGGCCTTCTTCAGAGTCTCGCATTCAGCCTCGAGGGCCCTCTCCTTGGCCTTGAAAGCGGTCTCGGCCTTGGCCTTCTCGGCGATGGCCTTGTCCCTCTCGGCGCCAATCTTCACGGCGTCTTGGAGCGCGTTCTGAAGCTGGACCTGCAGTTTCTCCATCTCGCTGGTGTGGTCCTTAATCAGAGTAATGGCCTGATCGGACAGCTGCTTTTCCACCGCTGCTGGCTGGACGCAATCTTGGTGCGCCTCAGCAAATGACTTATAATCTTCTGCGAAAAGATAAGATAAGGTCAGCAGATATGCAGAGAAGAAACAAATTCGAGACAGAACCGAGTAAACAACAAGCTCACCTTCAAGTCTCTTTATGGTGGCCTCGGAGTCTGCCACAAAAGCACGGCACTTCTCGTGCTCGTCGACTAGGGCCTTCAGATTAGCTGCAGAGAAGGAAAGGTTAGTGCCAAAGAAAGCAGGAGCGGGCGTAAAAATAAAACGCAGAAACCGCATAGCTAAAAGGCCTACCCTGCACTTCAGCCAGCTGCTGGCTGCTCTCATTGGCGTTTTTGCTTGCGGCCTCGGCATCTGCCTTTTCTTTCTCCAGTGCGGTGATGCGTCTCCTGGCGATGGAGTGGTTCCAGAGAAGGATGCGGTACAAGTTGGTCCGCTTGAGAACGCTATCCTGAAAACCGAGAAGAAAATGAGTTAGGCAAAGCAGAGAAGATTTGGCCCGAGTAGGAGGCTACTCGGAGAGTGTCCACCTACTCGACCCAAATCTCGGGGACTGGGAGTGATGGTGAGAAAGAAGAAAGGCGAGTAGAAGAGAAGAAAATTCAACTCGGAAAAGGCAAAAAGACTTACTGCGTAGCTCTGTTCGATATCCTCGGCGTTCTTGCGGTGCAAGAACATCTTGGCTGCAAGGGTGGCGGTGTCGGTGGAGACGGACATGGGCTGGTGTCCCAGGTCGATCTTGTTCCACTCCACGCGGTAGTGGTCGACGGAGCCAAGGGTCAAGCCGTGCCACTTATCCTCTCCGAGAACCCCGCTGTCCCACTTGGCGCTGATGTAGCCGACAGTGTCCAGTACCTGCTCAAGACCCTTGGAGGTTATTGGCTTGTCTTGGGGTCCCCGAGAAGCAATATTGGTGGGTTTATTCTGGGCTGGATCGAAGGGAGGAGTATTCCTGGCTACTGCCTTCCTCCCCTTCTGAATAGCTACAGCTTTATCTTGGGAGGGAAGCCGATGCGGTGTTGGTGGCTAACCTCAATCATATATTCCGGGTAGCAGGGCTGGCCAGCAGCGCGAGCGCCCGCAGAGAGTGCAGCAGGAATCGGGCCGGAGTCGCGGATCACGAGTGCTCCGCCTGCGGATGCGCCTTGCTCCCTGGCCCTTTTCTTCGTCTGCTCCTTCTCGATCTTCTGCTTCTCGGGATCCTCGGGTTTCTTCCCCTCTGTCTTGGCTTTTGCCTTCTCGGCGACTGCTTCCTCGGCAGCTCGCCTCTCGGCTTTCTTCTGTTCAGCCCTGGCCTTCTTCTGCTCGGCCTTGGCTCTCTCAGCAGTTTCTTTCTCGGCTTTGGCCTTCTCGGCGGCTTCCTCCTTGGCCTTGGCCTCCTCGGCAGCCACCTTGTCGGCAGTCACCTTCTCAGAAGGGCCCTTCTCGGAGCAGTAATCCCTCAGAGCATCAAGGGCCCGTTGCCTGGTTACTCGCCCAGGAGGGCTGGATGTGTCCTTACTCTGTGGCAACAAGGAAGACGTCGGCGCAGTTGGTGGCGCTGCAGACCCGTCGCCCAGTGCAGTCTCTAGCTGGGCGCTACTCGGGCGCCGCCTGGCAACGGATAAACATCCGTGACGGTGGCGTCCGCAGCAGTGTTGTCTCCTACTTGCTGCTCGGCAGCAAGATTGTCTCGTGCACCAGCCTCTGTGCTGGTTTGCTCTTGTTCTACTTCAGGCCGCTCGGGGCGGCAGTGTCTTGCATATCCTGGTCTCGGATCTCCTCGGCATTGCTAGCCGGAGGAGAAGCTGGTCTTTCGGGGTGGACGGCAGTGTCCTGAGCTGCCGCTTCTGATCCTGCTCCCTGAGCGGAAGTGATCGGTGCTTTAGCGGCAGCAGCGTGGGCAGTGTTGTCCTCCTCGTCGTCATCGACGTTGATCAGAGGAATTGGAGTTTCCTTGGCTTGGCCGGATGCACAAGCGGCGTTCACGTCCAGGGGAGCTCTGCGGAAAGAGGAGAAGGGAATCAGGAATTGGAAGAAAATGGGGAAAATGGCACTGCGCGAGAAGAAAGACGACCGGAAGGAGGCTTACGCGGTAGTGGAAGAGAGCTGTTTCCTCTTTCTCTTCGTGGTGAGCTTGGTGAGTTTCTTCTTCTCGGAGGCCTCCCCCTCCTCGGCGGGCTTCTTCTTCTTCTTGGCAGGAGGCGCTTGTGCTTCGCCGCCTGTCCGTTTGCGAGTTTCGGGAGGGGCAACCGACAGAGGCTTGACGACAAGGGGCGCATCACCATCGTTCTCGCCCTCATCCTGGTCGTCCTTCTCCGCAGCGGCCTCATCTGAGAAATTCAAAGGAAAGAAGAAGTGAATCAGAAATAGCAATACAAGGAGTTGATGCTTCCCGGAAACAAGCAAGATGAGGATGCTATTACCGTCGGAGCCATCGTCCGCCCAAGTGTTAAGGACGTCGCGCTTCGGGAGCGGGGCTGCTCTGCTCCGCGTCATCAGAGGGGGGTACATCGTCCTCCTCGCGATCCTTGGACCAGTTGTCCTCGAAGACCTCGCTGCTTTCAGTGAGCTGGCGAGTAAGAGTCTGAAAGGCGGAGAAGGATCACAAGTTAGCCGAGTACCAGAAAAGAACTCTACTCGGGTAGGCGTGCACCCACGAAGCACACTAAGCCTAGGCTTTTTTCTAAATCTCCTACTCGACGAGGCGTGCAGGCACAAAGCACACTAAGCCTAAGGCGATTTAGCTAAGTGTCCTACTCGGTGCACGAGGCGATTGCCAGTCGAGGCGGAAGGAGAAGCTATCTACTCGGAAGGCAGAGATGAAAACAGAGTAAGGGAGACGTACCCGCAAGATTGGAGTCCTACGGCTGAACGGGAGGAACCCGTACCGCCACTTCTCGTTGAGGCTGGTCTTCAGGATGTTCCTGGCAAGCCTGGGAACGTCAGCATCGTCGATCTCGACGGTGGTGGTCCTGGTGCAATCGCGAGGCCCTCCCATGTAACACATGAGGTGGCATCGCTCCTGCAGAGGAAGCACCCGGCGTTTGATCCAGCACGCTACTGGGTCGTCATTCCTGAGGCCATGCGTCTTCAGCCAGGCGAGTTGCGTCTCTATCTCGGTGGCGTTCTCGTCGTTGACGGGCTTCTCCTTCCAATTCGACCCGAGTGGAGCACGCTTGCTCCAAGGGGGCAGATTGATCCGATCGTCGACGGGGCCTCCATCAGCGGCGGCAACGTTCCTCACGTAGAAGAACGTTTGCTGCCACATTCGGCAGGAATCCAGCCCCTGGACGCGGGGGTGGTTCGTCCCGTTGCGCTGCACCATCATGGCGCAGCCGACGTCGGTGGCGCGGGCAACGCCCGCGCTGTCCTTCTTCCCGACGGATTGTTGGCGGAGATGGAAGTAGTGGAGCCACGTCTCCACGGTGGGCCTGATGCCGAGGAAGGCCTCGCACACCACGACGTGGTATGCGAGGAAAACGACTGCATTGGGCGGCAGATGGTGCATCTGCAGCCCGAAGTGATTCAGGAACTTACGCATGAAGTCCGATGCTGGCAGCCCGAATCCGCGCTCGAAGTGGGACATGAACACCACGCGCTCTCCGTCCCTGGGCTTGGGCACGACCTCGTCGTCGGGTGCCCGGCACTCCACGCCGGGGGGAACCCTTCTCTCGTTCACGAGCCAGGCGAGGTTGGCTTGGGTGATGGAAGAACCGGCCCAGCAGGACTTGGCCATGGTCGCGAGTGGAAGAATCGGAAATCAGACGGGTTGGTGGTGGAGCGAGTCCGCGGCGGCGCAGAGGCTAGTGCGGCGGCGGAGCGCTCGGTGGCGGAGAAGAATGGGAGGAAGAAGAGGAAATGAGCAGGGAAGGGGAAAAGGAAGTTACCGCGGGGGTATTTATACCTCCTCGGCGAGATTACCGTTACCGCTACGGGAGTGGGATCGATTGTGGCGTGTGGTGTCCTGTGGCCGGCTAGAAACGCACACACGCGAGAACCGCGCGCGTAACGGCCGCATTGGATCCCACTACAAGATCGTGGCCAGTAAATGCGCGTGATGGGACATGACGGCCGGTGGGCCCACGGCGTGAAAACTGGACACGTGGCGTCGTGTCCTGGGCAACCAAACGACAAGGTCGTGGATGCTTGACACGTAGGCAGTGCCTGCGTGAAGGGCTGGATGTTGCTCTGCGCTGCAGAGGCTCAGTTTGCGAAATTTCGCTAAGTCTTTTTACTCGGATACAGAGTAGAAAGCAAGTGCTACTCGGAAAGAGGAGACTCAAGATACTTTCCGGATAGCTACTCGGAGGACCTACTCGGCATCTTGAGGTTCGATGGCTGGGATGCAAAGGCTGGTTTTAAGCTGGCAGAGCCTAGTGAACAAGATCGCAAGACTCAACCAGCTTCGGGGACTGCTGTCGGGGGGTTACCCCCGAGTAGGGTAAAGACAGGTGGTAAAGGCCGCTTACAGAAGAGAGGTTTGGCCGAGTAGCCGACTACCGGGTACTTGCTACCCGGTCGACCGCTACCCGTCTCACCTCAAGATGATCAGAAGGAGATAACAATCAGTTTCTACCATGTCGAGTAGAAGGTTTGGCCCGAGTACAATTGGCGGGAACCTTTGGCGGGAAACTACTCGGGCAGGAAGTCAAAGGAGCCGTTCTGACACAGGATCCCGCGTATCCTGGGTCCGTACTTGGCAGCATTCGAACTACTGTTCACGTGGGGACGGTCTGTCTGACAGTGACAGCATGGAAGCAGTCGGTGGCAGGATAAGGGGGACCTACTCTGTGACTAGGTACAGTGATACCAGTCTGTCCCCTAGTTTTGCCCAACGACTTTACAGAAGCAGCCAAGACCAACGACCAAAGCTGTCAGCGGGTACTCGGAGAAAGGACAGTGTGGACACTATGTCGACACTTGTCTAGGATTTGGACGTATCCGGCTGGGCACCATGTATATAAGGTGCCCCGCCGCCTCCTGCGCGAGGCACGCTCGCAGAGGTAGAGGAATGCTCATATGCTCCCATAGTCCCTCACTAGAAACCCTAGAAACCCTAAGTCCTTGACCTAGCTCTACTCGGAGAGGGGCAAGGGGCCACTCGGCAGCGTTACCATTTGTACTGTGGCTACTCGGTGAGACACCGTAATACATAGGGAAAGGCAGGAGTAGGGGTTTTACCTCCTCACGAGGGCCCTGAACCTGGGTACATCGTGTTGTTTGTGTTGTGTGGATCTTACCTCACGCGGCTACTCGTCGCGTGATCCCTCCCCGGACACCTCCAGCGTCCATCGTCCCCACATCTTTAGCCATCCCATGGCATCTGCCGTGACACCACCACGACAGTGTGGACCCTCTCACTTTTGTCCGTGTTCGACTCTTTTCACCAACTCTCTCTATGTCGTGTCGGATTTGATCTCTTCCAAGCGGCCTCTAGTCTCTCAAGTCTTCCTTTCTTCATGTCGCTCCTTCCACGGCGGAAAGTTAGGGTTCATCTACGATGGTTTGGCCATACCTCCTTTAGTGCCACAGGTCTTGATTTCTTCCCCTCTGCTCTTCTTTTGTATATTTCGATCGATTTCCCTTTTCGTTACTCCTATATCTCAAGAAGAATCTCGATCTGTACTACTATTTTTTCACAAAAGTTTTGCATCGATGCTTCAATCTGAGCCTTCCGAATCAACTCCAAAATTATCAGAAACATATTCCGTTTCTGTTGATGGTACCGAGGTTGGCTCACTGTATTATATGGTCCCTGATCAGTTAGAGCAAGAAAGAGTAAGGATAGAGAAGAAAAAACATTCATTACAAAAATAAATTGATGAATACAGAATTAGGAAGGAATGGTTAGTACATCACATTCGCCCTAACATCTGTAAATATGACTATTTTTTTGAGTGTTGATCAGTTACAAAAATCCTAGGGGACTATTTTTCTGTCACGTACACGGAGTTCGGAGGACACCCCGAGGGGGGGCACTAGGTGTCCACTCCATAGGGTGGCGTATGCCCCCCTTTGGCCACGCCACCAGGTCTGTGGACCCCTCGGGCGCCCACCAACACCGCCCTTTTTCCTATATATACTCCTTCTTGGGAAAACCCTAAACGTCCGAGCCTCCATCCACGAAAATTTCCGTAGCCGCCGTCATCGTCAACCCTAGTTCAGGAGGGTTCTGAAGCTCTCCCCGCCACCCTACCGGGAGGGGAAATCATCACCGGATGGCTCTACATCACCATGCGTGCCTCCGGAGTGATGCGTGAGTAGTTCATCCATGGACTATGGGTCCATAGCAGTAGTTAGATGGTTGTCTTATAATCTTTATGTCATCATGTGTAGATCTTGTGAGCTGCCTAACATGATCAAGATCATCTATCTATAATGCTACATGTTGTGTTTGCTAGGATCCGATGAACATTGAATGCTATGTCAAGTTGATTATCAATCTATCATGTTTATGTCATTGATGATCTTTCATGCTCTCCGCTACTAGTAGATGCTCTAGCCAAGTTGATGCTTGTAACTCCAAGAGGGAGTATTTATGCACGATAGTGAGTTCATGCCTCCCTTTCATCTGTGCTCGAGTGACAGAAACGTGACGGATGGGGGATGTGTTGTTGTCATTAGGGAGAAAACAACAATGCTTTGTGTAAGGATAATTCTATTGCTTACATTACACACTTTACTTATTGCAATAATCTGTTGCTTGCAACTTAATACCCAAAGTATGCTTAAATTACGTTCCGAGGGTGGATTATTAGTCATAGATGCAGTTGGATTACGGTCAATGTATTATGTTGTAATGCCCACATGAATCTCATAGTAATCATCATGTCTTGCATATGCACAACGGTGCAGCCTTTATTTCTGTCAATTGCCCAGCTGTAATTTGTTTACCCAACATGTTATCTATCTTTTATGGAGAGACACCATTAGGGAACTGTGGACCCCGGTCCATTCTTTTACACTGATAAAACAACCTACTGCAAGCACTATTATTTTTTACTGCAATCATTGTTCGTGTTTCATTAACAGCAAACAAACACCATTTTCCACACTATACGTCTAATCCTTTATTTTTAGCAAAACCTGTGAGATTGAAAACCTCACTGTTTCATTGGGGTAAAGTATCTTGGTTCTGTTGTGTGCAGATTCCACGTTGTCGTCGAGCCTGGTACCGCGCCCTGCCAACATCAGTTGTCAACAACCTTTAGAAGTGATTTCTTTATCCTACGGGTCGATTAAATCATGGTTTCCTTCTGAGGGAAAACTTTTGTTGTACGCTTCATACCTTCCTCTTGGGGTCTCGCAACGAATGTGTGTCCACACGCATCAGGTATATGTCCAAAAGGAAAAAAAAATATTCATACATATGTTTCATAAATATAATGCATGCTACTATACTATAACTGACATGACTCCTAAATGTGAGATTCAGAGGAAAACTCACGATCACCTGTAGTAAGATTGACAAGTATTTCATATCCTAATCTTGCCTTTTTAGACTAATTTTTTATATGCTTGATGATCGTGTTTTCCTTGTCATGGACACAATTTATGTCATCATATTATTTGTAGGGAACATTATGCCTGGGTGTAGCCAACTATTTGATATGCTAAGAGATTCCAAAGTCTTTTGTTCTTAGTGGCATATCATAGCAAAGTTATATTATGATATATCCTTAGATCATGAGGTTATCGGGGTTGTGCATTATGGAGGTTTTATTTTGAAGTGTCACACCATAAACTGGGTGAACAAAGACACCAATTGTGTAATTCTAATGTAGTTTATTGACCGGTTAATACTGATTAAAATCGGTTCTGGGCCGGTCAATCGATATGAATCAAAAACCAGAAACAACGCAAATAGTGATTAAATTTTCCTCAAACTTGATATGGTAGTGGTTTACATGAGAGATAGAATGTGTGTATAGAATTTTCAGCTCATCCCCATCAAGCTTATCTAGATTTCCCCTCTTATTATTGTAGTGTCCCTATGGACTCAAGAAATGACAAGATGAAATGAAAAAGCAAATTACCATCACTTGATCATGTGAAAATGAGGGGCCACCATCCATTATCGATAATCAAGAACTAAAACCTAAGTAGGAACTTTATAGGTAAAATTAGTCCTTCTCTAACTCATGTATCATCTTAACTAAAATATAATTAGAAGCATTGCCCTTTCATCCACCGCACCTCTAAACCTTAATCATATTTATACCGCCTTTCTATCCCTCTCGATGGTTGAAGTTTTGGTTATGTAGGAAGGAATAAGTTAGTCTTAACCGGTGTAACCAGAATTACTCCCTCTGTATCGAAATGTAATATGTTTTAGCGTTTTCTCAAAATACGTATATAGACACGTTTTAGTATGTAGATTAACGTCCTAGATACATTTTGTCTAGAAAATGCTAAAACATGTTATATTTTGATACAGAGGGAGTAGTAGATAAGACAAATCTCGGAGCTGGGCCCGAGAAACTAGGGCCATGGCCTGGGATCCGGTAATTTTTCTAACTACCATGTATGCATAGATTTGACTTGGCCCAAGGTGTAAACACCAATCGACCCACTAATACTTCATAATTCTCTATATATATTTCAAGAAGATTCAGCCTTCATTAGTCAAGCCCACTGAAGCCCAGCGCCCCAGTCAGAGGAGCAACCGATGGAGTAAATCAATCATTGGACCAACCGGAAGAGCTCTCTGGAGCGTTCGCTTGCAACTAGCATGGCTTGACTACATGTTTCGGATGAAGGTACTGATTTTTGAAAAATAAATGCCCAATCCCTAACTAGCAGTCAATCAAATTATGTGATTTTCCCCCAGTTTATCTATCTTGCAGGTTTTTTTTAGAAATGGAAGCCTATGCCCCAGCCACTGCATCAGAGCAATGCACACAGCCGAATTTTATTAAAAGCTGAAGAAAACATCTAGTATTGTGGCCAATTACAGTTCACGGGTCACACAAGGTGTCCACAAAGATAAGCCACTCAAAAATAACAAGTTTATGCATCTAAACGTATTTGCATTAAGCCACCCACCCCGACTATAAATAGCACGAACGACCGCCATCAGTCGAGCACAGTCTATATTCACAAGTCCACGTTGGTCCGCAAGAAGGAGGAATGACCATGGCTGAATAGAATAGACCGCCTTGTTTATAACCTGAAAAAAAAATAGCATTACAATGTTTGTTAAACACCACATCATTTCGGCTTTTCCATATTGCCCAAAGGAAGGCAGCAACATCAATTCAAATTTGTGCTTTTGTTTTCCTGTCTATGCCATTTAGCCAACTACCAAACATATTCGCGATGCTAGTTGGTGGATAAATGTTAAATGTGAAGTGAACAAGACGCCAAATATCATGAGCAAAATGGCAAGATATAAATAAATTTTCTATAGACTCATTTGTCTCACAAAATACAATTTTTTTACATCCATTCCAATTTCTCTTAAAATAACTTTTCTATTTAGGAACCACAAAAAGATTTTAATCTTTAAAGGAACCTTTAATTTACACAAATATTTTCGCAAAAATCTTGTGGACCCGTGGAGCAAATCGGCATAGAAAGATTTTACGGAGAACGACCCATCAACAATTAACTTCCATCGAAACGAATCCATCTCATCCGTGAGAGATATACTCATTAACCTCTCAACCAAATGCAGCCAAAGACCTCTCCTATCACCCGTAATACTTCTTTGAAACTGAATATTTAGAGGATCACATGCTAACACATTATTCATTGTGACGTTCTTATGCAAAACAATACTATACAGTGATGGATATGATTGTAATAATGACTCATCACCTAACCATGTGTCCTCACAAAATCGCACTTGTTGTCCACTACCAAAGGAAAACTTGCCACGCGAAAAAAAAATCATTCTTAACCCTCATAATCCCTTTCCAAAAGGGAGAGTCCAAAGGTTTTGCCTCCACTTGAGATAACGTTTTATCCCCTGGATATTTACTAGAGACCAGCTCTTGCCAAACCCCTTCTTCATTCATTATTTTGAACAGCCATTTACTGAACAAACACATATTTTTTTTATTTCTAACTCCTCAATACCCAAACCGTCTTGGTCCTTCGGACAAAAATAATATTCCACTTCGTGAGACAATATTTTCTCTTCTTAACATCACTTTGCCAAAAGAATCTCGAGCGGTAGAAATCTAATTTTTTCCTAACCCCAATAGGAATTTCGAAAAAGGAGAGAAGGAACATAGGTAAACTTGAGATAACATAGCTGATTAAAATGAGGCAATCCCCATAAGAGAACAGCTTACCCGCCCAAGAACTCAATTTCCTCTCAAACTGGTCCTCAACCGGTTTCCACTCCTTATTTAAAAGCTTCATATGATGAATTGGTATGCCAAGATACTTATAAGTTAAGCTTCCTACCTCACAACCGAAAATGTGATGGTAGTCATCTTGTGCATCCTTAGCCTTCCCAAAACAATAAATCTAACTTTTGTGAAAATTTATTTTAAGTCCCGATAGTTGCTCAAACATCGCAAAAATGAGCTTCATATTCAAAGTTTTTTTGCAGGTCATGCTCTAGGAAGAGAAACGTGTCATCAACATATTGAAGAATGGATACCCCTCCATCGACAAGATACGTATCAACCCTCCTACTTGACCATCCTCCTTAGCTCGATCAATAAGGATATCCAACATATCTGCTACTAGGTTAAAAAGGATGGGGGGACCCGCGGGTCTCCCTGTCTTAAACCTTTTAGAGTTTGAAAATAATGACCGATGTCATCGTTTAGTTTAATACCAACACTGCCGCCCTGAACAAAACACGCTATCCATTCACACTAAATTGGTGAAAATCGCTTCACCCTTAACACTTGTTGAAGGAAGGACCAATTAAATTTGTCATAATCCTTCTCAAAATCAATTTTAAATAAAACTCCGTCCATCTGCTTCCTTTTTAATTCATGAATCGTTTCATGGAGAACTACAACCCCCTCAAGAATATTTCTGCCGGGTAGAAACGATGATTGAGTTGGTCGAATAACCCTACTCGCAATAGAGGTCACCCGATTAGTTCCCACCTTAATGAACACTTTAAATCTAACATTAAGAAGACAAATAGGTCTATTTTTCTCAATACGGCTCACATCCTCCTTCTCCGCCAACAACGTAATGATCCCCAAATTGAGCTTAAATAATAGTAAATCACCATCATGAATTTGAGAGAACATAGCCATCAAATCCACTTTAATGATGTCCGAGAACCTTTATAAAACTTAGCAGGGAACCCGTCTGGTCCTGGAGCCTTATTATGTTCCATTTGGAATATCGGTTCTAACACTTCCTTTTCCGTAAACGGAGATGTAAGAATAATATTTTCCTCCAGTGAAATCTGAGGCATATCGTCCGTCATATCCTCCATTAGAGAAATATAACACGGAGCCGATGCCCCGAATAGTTTCTTATAAAATTCAGAGATGAAAACCCTCAAATTAGCTTCACCTACAATTATGCCCTCGTCCTGTTCCAACTGGAAGATTGGCTTCTTCCTATGTTTTCCATTTGCAATCAGATGGAAATATTTCGTATTACTCCCACCTTTTTGTATATATTTTAGTTTTTTCCCTCTGAGCCCATTTCAATTCTTCGTCACGTTTTAATTTTGCTAAGAATTCATCAGCCTCCTTTTTTGCAGCCCGCTCGGCCACACTTAAAGGAGTTGACTCTGCTTTAATGTCAAGTTGATCAATTTAATTTTTCTTTTAGCTTCTTGTATTCACCACTAATATTCTTACCCCAGCCACCCAGAAATTGCCGTAAGTGCCTAATTTTGTTTTGCCATCTTATAGGTTGTAACGCAATTTTGTTTCAGTTAATAGAACTTTTCCATCATTGGCCAACCAATCAACCGCAAAAACATCAACATGATTTTAACTTCATCCCAATACTATTATATGTGCTTTTTCATATTTATTTTACTTGCTGAATCGTTCGTCGGGTATAAATTCTATACAAGTTACGTGCTAAAGAAAATATTTTTCATTGCATTTTTGTAGTGATTTAAAAAGATTCCAAGTGTATAGTTTATGGCCCAGTGTTTCGTTGAATCCTGGCTCTGCCACTATTATGTGTTGAGGTTATTTCGGCAGTTGTTCTCTAACAATAGCTACAGAAAAAGGGTAGTACTTGGCTAACTGATGCATAATTGAATCAACTCTAAAGCGAATCAAAATAACAACAACACCCTTACCACGAGACATCTTGTATTTTTCTTTTATGAAAACATGATTCTAAATTCCTTTGCATATTTGTCTACTTGTTGAATGATTTACAAAGTTTAAATTATATGCAAGCTTCTAATTTAAAATGCAATCATGTAGGTTATTAAAAATGCACTTATGTACATACTAAAGAGAATATTTTTAAGTGCACTTCTGAAAGTTATTTAAAAATAACTAACAAAATACCCGTGCGTTGCTACGGAAAAATAGACATACGTGAGCAGGCCGAGTACATTTAAGGTGTCACGAATTTTCAGAATAAATATTAATTCAGTTTTGCTAGTTCTTGAGTTAGTTCTGAACAGAGCCCCGCGCCATCGGATTTTTGATTGTGATTAGTGCAGCTATGAGTTGCAAATTAGATTGGAACCAGGACTTTCTAAGTGTGTTTGCAACTGGACTTTTGATTTTTTTTTTCTAAGCATAAGGTGCAACATGTGTTATAAGTAGTAACTAAGTTTATTCGCAATAAAAAGTTATTACTAAGTTTTGATATCATCAACTGAGAATTAAGGTAGTTCCCATTGGACCGAAAATTAGCCACACCCATACTAATTTAATTGAATTTGTAGTGCAAACGAGTGACTAATCTGCATTTTACATGAAAGACAATTTACAGTATAAAAATTGAGCTATTCTGTATTTTACATTAAGTCGAAAGGCTAGATTGTATTTGCATTTTACGTTAAGTCAGAAGGCTAGATTGTAAGAAATTGAATTTCCGTGAAGACATCCTATATTGCAGAGGTTTATATTTGGGGAATATAAAATCATCCGAGACCATCCGAGGTTAGAACTCGAAAGTTTGGTGCAACACGCTGAGTTGATCGGCGTGGAGCATGAGGAGCTCTCTCCAGGAGTGCTGGCTAGTGAGACGAGGGAGTTTCTCCTCCCTTCAGCCTAATTTTTTATATGCATGAAGCAATATGTAAAATATAAGGAAATTCTGGATTCTTCTCTCCTGTCAGAGCCTTTCTATATGTGCGTTGGTGTTCGTAGGCGCGGGTAGTAGTCGTCTTGTGAGCATGGTGCTGAAGAGAGCCGTGGTGCCTCACGCCGAGCTCCCTTTTTTCCTCGGAAACCCCTTAAATTAGCTAACCGAGTTGCTGAATTTAACCAGCTTAGCTAGCTGATTAGATTATTTTTATGCTCCTGGCCGAGAGCTATCGGCAAACCTAGCTAGAAAGGCAGAGTAGAAATAAGTCTTGGCCAGGTTCTGTCTCGCACACATGCAAACATGCTGAGTACCGGTCGGACTCCTGTAGTGCAAATTAACGTGAGTGCACACGTGTGTATCTGTTTTTTTTGGAGATACCAGGTACGATTAGGAAAACACGTATAGCAGACCAATCTAATCATGTTAATCGATTCAAATCAGGGTGGACATATCTCGACCTACCGACCAACCAACCAACCATCAACGCCTGAATACTTTTTATATAGTAGAGATAATAAGAGTGCAATTTTTGGGCTGGGGTCTCCTTGGGTCCTGGCTCCACCACTCTTATGCATTGACGTTATTTTGTAAGTTGCTCCCTAAGGGCATCTCCGGTCGACCCCCAGAGCCCCTCAAGCGGCCTTTTTAGCGCCGAAACCGACGAATAGCGCCGTTTTTGCACCAGCCGGCCCCCAGAAGCCCAAATAGCGCCGTTTCGGCGCTATTTCGCGCCGCGGCACCCAGGCGAAACCTAGCCCGCTGGGTTCGGCTTGGGGGGCGAAAAGGCGGGGCAGCCCGCGCGGGCCAGCATCGTCAGCGACGCGTGGGAAAACCGCGGGAACAGAAAACCCCGCCCGTGATCTTCTTCTCGGCTCCCGCGTCGGTCAAAGGCTGCCGGCGTTTATGGCGTGGCGGCCAGCCAGTGCATGCGCCCGTTCAAAAACTGCCGGAGTAATGGCGTGGCGGGCGGCAGCGACGGCACGCGGCGCAGTAAACGCCCGTCAGGCTACAAAAGGCCGCTCGCCGCTCTCCCCATTCTTCCTTCTCGCCGCTCTCCCCGTTCTTTCTCCTCGGCGCCCTCCCCGTTCTTTCCTCCTCGCCGTAGATGTCAAGCTACGACGAAGCCGCCGCCGCCAACGGATGGCGCCGCCGCCACCTCCGCAAGCACGAGGTCTGGGCGCCGTATCGGGCGGGCTATCCGTCCCCGCCCGATATACGCCTCCCAAGCGCCACCGGCGGGCAACCACGGTGGCAACTCAGCGTCGGTGGGATCTCCGTGCCCCTAATCCCCTCCACCGACGCAGAGTTCCGGCAGGCCATCGACGAGGTCCGTCGAGGGCTGACGCCGGACGAGGCCGCGCGGCTGCACTGGAGGCCGCACGGCCAGGACGCGTTCTGGTGGCAGGAGCTGCAACGCCGCCACGACGCGGACCTCGCCGCCGAGGGCAACAACGGCCCTGTCGAGGGCCGCGCCAACACCATGGGCCGCAAGCGTCGGTGAGGAGGCAAGCACCGCACGCTCGAGTGGGTGCTGGACTACATCAACGCCGGCAACGAGCCCCGTTTGCAGATGCCGCCCCGCCCGCAGCACACCTCGTGGGCACCGCGGCGGATGGGCGGATCGTCGTCGGCCACTTCCTCCTCCTCCGGCGCCCATTCTGTTTCCCTCACCCCTCCCATTCTCAACTCCGGGCGCCCTGCCCCCAGGCGCAGGGGCGGCGCCCTGCGTATCGGTGACGGAGGGCGGCGAGTGCGCCCGAAGACGGAGGTGGCGGTGGACGACGAGTGGCCCGACATGAAGGCCGCGGAGGAGCTCTCGCGCAACACCCTCTAGGCGCTCCCCGACGACTGGAGCCTGTGCGACAGCACCGAGGAGGAGCTGGAGCTCCAGCGCCATCTCCTCGCCGAGGCGGAGCAGCGGAAGGCGCTGCGCGAGCAGGAAGCCGCTGCCAATGCGGCCCGCCGCCGCGTTCCTCCCCCTCCGCAGCCGACGGAGGTGCCCTACGTCGTCCTCGACCCCGACACCGACAACGAAGCTGAGTTCCAGCGCACCCTGGCGGCGAGTAGGTGGGGCGACGCCGGCGCAGGCCCGAGCAACCCACATTGCCGCGCCCCCGGAGAAGGGACGAGCAAGTGGGACGCCGACGGCTCGGACCTCGCCGCTCGCCGCTCTTCCCATTCTTCCTCCTCGCTGCTCTCCTCGTTCTTTCTCCTCGGCGCTCTCCCCGTTCTTTCCTCCTCGCCGTAGATGTCGAGCTACGACGAAGCCGCCGCCACCACCTCCGCAAGCACGAGGCCTTGGCGCTATATCGGGCGGGCTATCCGTGCCCGCCCGATATACGCCTCCCAAGCGCCGCCGGCGAGCAACCACGGTGGCAACTCAGCGTCGGTGGGATCCCCGTGCCCCCAATACCCTCCACCGACGCGGAGTTCCGGCAGGCCATCGACGAGGTCCGTCGAGGGCTGACACCGGACGAGGCCGCGCGGCTGCACTGGAGGCCGCATGGACAGGACGCGTTCTGGTGGCAGGAGCTGCAACGCCGCCACGACACGGACCTCTCCGCCGAGGGCAAGAACAGCCCTGTCGAGGGCCGCGCCAACACCATGGGCCGCAAGCGTTGGTGGGGAGGCCAGCACCGCACACTCGAGTGGGTGATGGACTACATCGACGCCGGTAACGAGCCCCGGCTGCAGATGCCGCCCCACCCGCAGCACACCTCGTGGACACCGCGGCGGATGGGCGGATTGTTGTCGGCCACCTCCTCCTCCTCCGGCGCCCATTCTGTTTCCCTCACCCCTCCCATTCTCAACTCCGGGCGCCCTGCCCCCAGGCGCAGCGGGGGCGCCCTGCGTATCGGTGACGGAGGGCGGCGAGTGCGCCCGAAGACGGAGCTGGCGGAGGACGACGAGTGACCCGACATGAAGGCCGCGGAGGAGCTCCCGCGCAACACCCTCCAGGCGGTCCCCGACGACGTCGCCGACGACTGGAGCCTGCGCGACAGCACCGAGGAGGAGCTGGAGCTCCAGCGCCGTCTCCTCGCCGAGGCGGAGCAACGGAAGGCGCAGCGCGAGCAGGAAGCCGTTGCCAATGCGGCCCGCCGCCGCATTCCTCCCCCTTCGCAGCCGACGGAGGTGCCCTACGTCGTCCTCGACCCCGACACCGACGACGAAGCCGAGTTCCAGCGCGCCCTGGCGGCGAGCAGGTGGGGCGACGCCGGCGCAGGCCCGAGCAACCCACATTGCCGCGCCCCCGGAGAAGGGACGAACAAGTGGGACGCCGACGGCTCGGACGACGACGACGATGGCGGGGATGACTACGACTACAGCCAGGCGATCGCGGCGAGCCTCGGCCTGCGGTACCCGTAATTAGGGCTTTTATGTTTTAGTTAAATTTCTGTCAAAATCTATGAATTTGCGTTCGAATATATGAATTTGCGTCGAATCTACGTTTTGAATTAATTTGGACCGAGGGTTGGGCTGGGGGGCGACTGAGAACCGTGCCCCCCAGGTTCCAAATTAGCGCCGTTTGGGGCCGCGGCGGCACCAAAACAGCGGCGTTTTGGGCTCTAGGGGGGCAACACGGCTGGAGATG
>JAPCYS010000618.1:0-30314 GCA_028641055.1 Alopecurus myosuroides | reverse complement strand
GAGGACAAAACTTCCAAGGAATACACATTCAGAACACCAAACTATTAAGTCTGATCCATGGATGACCAAAGCACAAAGAGATTTAAAGCACACAAAAATGTAGACTTGAATCCAATTATCTGGCGCTTTAGCAACAGATTTACGATACAATCTAAATTATGCAAAGCACAGGCATAAATAGCACGATGGCCAGATTACATACGTCTACAAGCAATTCTGAACTGCGAGATAAGATCGCATTAAGAAGATTAACCGATACACCCATCTGGTGCTTCTAATATGGTAGCCACGTCTAAAATGAACACTAACTACAACAGAGCACATTCCAGCAGATCCAACAAAGCATGTTGAAATGAATACACCCATCTGGTGCTTCTACACACAGGACTGCATTCTAGTTGCTACTAGACTAACTATTGAGGCCAAACTTACAAAATATGGTGCTTCTACTTGAATACACCCATCTGGTGCATTATAGTTGCATTCTAGTTGCTACTGGACTAACTATTGAATACACCATCTGGTGCATTATAGTTGCATTCTAGTTGCTTCTACACCCATCTGGTGCTTCTACACCCATCATATCATATAGGAGTACCTCTAATCAGTGAGATAGGGATAGTACAAAATCTAGTTAAAATTGCTTCAAAATTTAGTTACACTTCAGTTTTATAAACAGGGTAGGGCAGACCATGCATACCAGCAAGCATCATAAACATGGATGACAATTCGATCAAAATCAGGATTACACTTTAGCTTTAATTATAAACAGGACATACTGCTAACATAGATGACTGCTAACTCAATTTTACGATTGGAATGATATGGTGGTTCATCTCTACACTTTGATGGAATGGTTGAAACAGACTAGGACAACGTTTTCTTTTACCTTTTTATTTTTCTGGAACGGCTGGAAGACAATTCTTAGTTTATGACAATGGTATATTCATATTAACTGTCGCAAAAATTCGTAACACTCTTCTGCGACAGTTAATGAGGGGGAGTACATGAAAAATACTGCACTGCAAAACCAAATGCCCACGTCTAAAAATGCAAGATCCACATGTCAAAAAAAATGCAACTTTTGTAAAACGAGCAGACATGCTCAACTTTTGTAAAAAAATGTCAAAAAGTGTGTTCTCTTTCCACTAGTAGATGATCTGTTCTCATCTTTAGACTTGACAGATTTTGTAAAATAATTTCTTCTAGTCACTCAGCTCCATCTATCTTACTAAAGTAGATCAGTGAAAATATAGAAGTGAATGTGATCAATATACCACCAAACAGTGATAGCTTGTGGAGCAATATACGTACGCTGCATTTTTCAGCTAGTTCTAGCTATTGCAATTGTGGGTTGCGAAACAGCATAGCTTGTGGAGCAACTTTGTAGCCCATAGATCAAAGATAATTAGTTGTATTGCAATTTCTCTGCCAACTATTGTGTCACAATCATTGTACTACTCCCTCCGTTCCATAGTTTTGCATTATCATCATATTTCATTGTAAATAGCAAAGACAAGCGGGTCTAGCATTCAGAGAAATGAGTGAAACATAAATCACGGCAGAGAAATTAGAGAATTTGCATACTAATATACTCAATGGCAGAACGAGTAACTAAACATAGTGTGAAGTGTGAATAAACCAATTCATTATCGATTTTAAAAAGAAAGGCAAATATGTCTGACTATAGATCGAGAAACTAAACAGCAACAGGGGTTCCTTTGACTAGTTTTGAAGCTCGGGTACATCTTCAAGTCAGTTTACTAGCTATTATTCAATGCTACAAATATTACAATTGCCTAACGAAATCGGGACATGAAAAGGACAAGCCCCAGTTGATATCAAGATAGACACCTACCGACGCAATTTGTTTATAATTGTTTCTAGCTTTACATCATCTTCCCCATCACATCAGCCACTACAAGCTAGAATTTGGCTAAACACTAACCCTAAGAAGCTGACAGTATCGTATTTTTCTAGTTTCATTTATATAGTCAATCAAAATAAACTAATTATGTGCACATCCCTTTTTCTCAGCTAGAAACTTCTTCCTAATGGCGTGCATACATTTCAAGGACCCTCGCCAGCTTATCTCTATTTCCGGTCACCAAACACATCTAGAGGTCCTACACTAAACCATAGTACTGCGTACTGTACTCGAGCAAAAAAAAAACATTTGCATTATCGTCATATGATATGATCTAACATTCAGGGAAACTGCTAAGGTGCAACAATAAGGAAAATGCTACTACTAGTATTTTCAAGTGAAAACTTATTAAGGGGACATCATATCATACTAATAATAAAGATTTTTTCAAGAACTTGTAATAATAAAGAATTAAAGAGCTAGCCAGAGAGGGTAGCTATTTGCTTAGATAGAAGATTGATTGCAATACTTATTCATTTACATGATGGCAATGATCAGGTTATTAATAGAAAATTAGAACAGACAAAGCTACTAAGTATAAAATTCATAGAAAATTTTGGCATGACTTTTGCTAATTTTCCTATGTATGAGAGTGCCAGAAATTCGCTCGGAAGGAAATGAATCATCTTCCTCGTGAAACTTTGGCATCTCAAAAAGAAAAATCTGCACAAAAAACCTACAGCTACCAGCTCAACAGTGATCAGGAACACTTTGCTGATGTACCAGGCATGTCTTATCATTACTTTGCTTGTTTAAGCAAGGATTAGGACTTGGCTCGCCTTCTCGCGTGGAACTGCAAATGCCGTGTTTTAGATAGACACCGTTCCTCCAGGAGAAGCTGAAAAATTCAACTCTGTATCGTCTACACACGGTATAATAATAACGTGTACAGTGCAATTATGAAAACACCGAGTTCGTTTGGGCCAAAAAGCAAAGAGAACAGAGTATAACTAGACGGCTTCAAAAAAATCATCTAATTGATCGATCAAGCTGGGCGTCCGAAAGCTGAAACTTCAAAAAAATCATCTAATTGCATATCACGCATCCTCCCTCTGTTCCTCTCCCATCCAAACAGATGATACAGATAAGCTCCAAGAAAATGAAACACTATCTGCTCTAATTCTGCACTTTTGACTGACACCTCCACTAATTCATGTCCTCTCCTCTTCTCATCGGCTTGCCATGGCAGAGCACAACTGCCATGGCAGATCAGCACAACTGCCATGGCAGAGCACAACTGTAGGTGGCCACGATGGCGCCGTGGACGCGCTGTAGGTGGAAGGAAGAGGGAGAAGAGGGCCGGGGGCTTACCTGTAGGTGGAAGGCTTGTCGAGGAAGATGGTGTCGATGCAGACGGGGACGGCGCGGCGCTCCTCTATTAGCTAGGTCACGGCCGGCGCGGCGCTCGTTCTCCTAGCTATGTCCGGCGCGACGCTCCTCCTCCTAGTCACGGCGCTCCTCCTCCTAGGCTCCTCCTCCACGGCGGGAGCGCGAGCGAGAAGATCAAAGGGGATCGATCGAGGTACCTCTGGTGGTGTTCGTCGCGAGAGAAAGGGGAAGAACTGAGATGAAAACTGCTAAGTGTGGAAGATGACCAGGCGGGTCCACATGTCATTGGCAAAGAGGCATTTTCTGTGGCGCACCACGAGCATGTGTGCCACAGAATTGTTAGAATTCTATGGCGCATGCTTCTAGCGGTGCGCCACAGAAATTCTTGGGCCTATTCTGTGGCCAAGTGTGCGGGGCCACATGTCACTGGCCGTAGATATTTCTATGGCGCACCCTCAAGACAGTGCGCCACAGAATTCTGTGGATAGATACAATAAAAATACGCGCCGTTGTACTTTGACAAACATGTGTTACTAGTCCAGTGGTTTGCTGTGAGATTATCAACACACAGGTTCGAATCTTGATATTCCCCCACATTTTTTAATATTTTATTCAATTATAATTAAAGAAAGAAAACAGTAAATTACAATTACAAAAATAAAACACACATTTTATATTAGAATATTTTTTTATATAACGTCTCACACACACATATGCTTGTCTCACATACACATGCGCATATGTACACAAAAAAGTCTTCTTCCTCTCAGTTCCGGTCTAGCTTAATTAGCGTCTCTTGCTCTTTTTGTTGGCGACTGAATACTTTATGCCGGCCACCTTGATATTTCTTCGCGTGAACGGACAACCGTGGGTAGGTAGAGATGTCTTCCTTCTTACTTTAGCAGTAGTAGGCATGTCGAAGTGCTTGTCGAACTCCTCCTCGATCTTCGGATCACCGTTCTTGTCCAAGTCTTCCTCGTTGGCGTCTCCTTCCATTCCGATAATGCTCCTCTTGCCCCTTCTCACGACAACACGGCTAGGCCTTGACGGGTCGGTGATGAAGAAGCATTGGTCAACTTGGCTAGCGAGTACCCATGGCTCATTTTTCGCGGATGCGTTCTTCGATTTGGCATCGGGTATAACCATTGTGGTGAAATACCGTCCTTCTTTCTTGACATTCTTGGCCCATCTCACACGGAACATTGGCACCACCGTCTCCGCAGTAGTTTGAGCTCCCATATCTCCTCGATCTTTCCGAAGTATCTTTCTTCCACATTAGTCTCAGCATCGCCATATGATAGCATAGTTACTGTTTTTTTTTTCTGTATCATGTCCTGTAAATCTGTAATGTCGTACCCCTGATAGGTCCTTACGTTCTGCCCGGGGCCCTGTGATAAGATTGTATATGAGTTTTTCATCTTCCGTAGAAGGCATTTTTCTCCGTACTTCAATCAGTTGACTTTGCTTGAACCAACGCGTGAAGCCGGAGTTGTGCTCTTTGGTTACGTCTCCCATCTTCCTCGGCCCGCCCATTTCAATATAATTCTGATTGATTAAGCTTTTGTGCTCTTCCACGAAAGGCTCGATCAACTTTAAGTGTTGTAGCGCGACCCGGTGAGCCCTTTCAAAGTCGTCGCGTCGTTTTTAAATGCCGACATGGACGTCGCGGCAGCCCTCGCGGTGACCGACTCCGTTGAGCCTGCCAAGGTGCGTCCTGGTGGACAAACCGACATCCTGATCGTCTTCGGTGCTTAGGTAATTGTCGCAGAAAGAGATGCACTCGTTGGTTAGAAATCCTTTGGCCATGCTTGCGTCTGGACGGGCCCTATTGCGAACGTATCCTTTCAGGACACCATTCTGCCTTTCCATCGGCATCATGTAGTGCAGAAACGCCGGGCCGAGATGCCTGATGTCATCAACGACATGGAGAAGGGATGTACACATATATCACAGAATGCCGGCGGGAAGTAAATCTCGAGCTCGCATAGTATCACCACGATCTCATCCTGTAGCATCTTGAGCTGCCTCACGCCGATCGATTTCCGGGTGATAACGTCGAAAAAGTTGCAAAGGCCAAACAACGTATCACGGACATGCTCGTCCATTATCCCTCGGATCGCAACAGGAAGTATCTGCGTCATGAGCACATGAAAATCGTGAGACTTCATCCCGGTGAACCTCTTCTTCGCTAAGTCCAGATATCTGCTTATACTCCCTGAGTATCCGTGAGGAACTTTGACTTCTAGGAGGCACCTGAAAAACTGCTCAAACTCCAGCGGACTCAATGTGAAGCAGGCAGCGGGAAGCACCACGGTGTTCTTCTTAGCCTTTTTGCGGGGAGGACGTTGAGTCCCTTCCGTCTTATCCTCATCGTCATCATCATCATCACTATCGGAGGGGACCTGTAGATTTTTCCTAATGCCAAAATGTTTTAGATCGTATCTTGCTTTCGGCCCATCCTTGGACTTCTCCGAATTGCAAATAGTGCCAAGCAGACTCTCCGTAACGTTCTTCGTAATGTGCATCACATCAAGGCTATGAGGCGCGTGGAGGACCGGCCAGTACTCCAAGTCGTGGAAAACAGACCTCGCTTTCCATACACCCAGCAGCGGCTCTGGCTTGGGTCGCTTCTTTCCCGGCGAAGGGCACTCGTCCCAATTTTTCAGAAGCTCGTCGATTTCTTCGCCGCTCCTCGTGCGCGGGGCTCCATCGGGCTCGTCTTTACCATTGAACAACTCACCGCGTTTTATCCACGGGTGATCCAGGCGAAGCCACCTTCGAGCCCCTGGGTACACGGTTTTCGAAGACCCAGGATCCCTTGGTAGCTGGAGATGCGGGGCCCCGTCCATGCACTTCACGCAGCCGCATAATCCGTGGCCGACCTGGGCAGATACATACGCGTAACCAGGATAGTCTGTGACCGTCGTCAGCAACGCGGCTCTCATATGGAAATAATCTCTAGTGTACGCGTCCACGTACGGGGTGGCGTCTTCCACAACGTGTCTAACTCGTCTTTCAGCAGCCCGAGATACAAATGCATGTCGACACCTGGTTGTTTTGGCCCCTGGATGAGAATACTCAAGTGTATGTACTTTTGCTTGGTGCACGGCCACGGGGGTAGGTTGTAAGGCCATACAAACACGGGCCAGCTGCTATGTGTGCTACTCTGGTTGCCGAACGGATTGAGTCCATCGGTGCTCATACCCAGCCTGACGTTCCTCGCGTCGCCCCCAAAACTCGGGAAAGCTATGTCCAATACTTCCCACTGGGCAGCGTCTGCAGGATGTGTCATGATATAGCCCTTCTCCGGATCTTCTTCCGGCTTCTCCCTTTTCGCGTGCCATTGCATGAGCTTTGCTTCCTTAGGGTCCACGTAGTACCGTTGAAGACGGGGAGTGATAGGAAAGTACCATACCACTTTTCGAGGAATTTTCTTGTTGTTGGTTCCACACTTGTATCGTCCGTGGCCGCACTTCGGACATGTGGTTGTGTCCTTGTACTCCCCCCGATAAACTACACAATCATTCATGCAGGCGTGAAATTTTTCGTGAGGTAGGTCAAGAGGGCACACGAGTTTCTTAGCCTCGTTGATATTGCTTGGCAATGTGTTCCCCTCGGGAAGGCGACCGTGCCAGAATTTCAAGTTCTTGTTGAAGCTCGAGTCGGTCCATTTGTTTTGCGTCTTCATCTTCAGAGCAGCAAGCGTTACATGCAACCTCGTGTCCTCGGGGCGGCACCCAGGAAACAACGGAGTCACCCCGTCTATCTTCATTTGCGCCAGTTTGGCTTTCTCCCTAGCTACAGCTATGTCGTTGCTCGTCTTCTTAAGCAGCAGATCCTGAACATGAGAGTCCCGCAAGGCCGAAATTAGCGGGTTCTCCGTGTTCACGCCTTCATCGTCATGTCGATCTTCTCCGCCAACATATCCTTCTTCATGATGATCTTCTTCGCCGTCATTTCCTTCGTCACCTCGCTCGCCCTCTTCTTCGTGCACAACTTTTGCTGCCGGCGGTGCCACGTGGTTGCGGTCGTCAAAGAAACCGCGTCTGAGAAGGTGCTCCTCCAATTGTCCGGAATCAGGGTCAATCCAGCGCACGAGTTTGCATGATCGACACGGACATCTTATATGCCGCCTGTTGCACCGAATCATGTCCGCCTTCGCGTCTTTCTTGTATCTAGCAATTCGAGCAGAGCTCATTTCTAGTACCATGGTTGCCTGCACAGACACATAGAGAGTAGAAAATTAGAACCACAACATGCATAGTCGCCGGAAAAATTCGGTATGACCTCTCCTATAAGTAGGACATATGGGGTGCAAAAGTTTGCCGAAATGGAAGTGAATCAACATTTCGGCAAACATCCATGCACCATGACCGCCACACGCGCGCGACAATCGATCGGTCCACCTGCACATGCATGACAAACACCCATACACATCGATCGATGGCCACACGAGACATATGCACCTCCAACTATACGCACCTCTAGTAGATTCGATACCGAGACGCGAAAAGAGCGAGGAGAGGGAGGGACCGGAGTATAGATGGAAGTAATTAGGCCCCCCCAACAACAAAAAACTTCACCAACAATTATACATCGAATAAATAGGTTCACCTACCAAAAAAAGAGAATTAAATGTGTAAAAATGGAGTGGAGAGAAGGGGGAGGCGAGTGAGCAACATACACTTGGAATGAAATGAGTGGGGGGAGAGAGAGGGGCTGCCATCTTTATGTGCACAGTGCACATAATTCTGTGGCGCACCAGCACATAATTCTGTGGCGCACGGCTGTGCTGCGCCACAGATGCGCCACAGAATATGGAATTTCTGTGGCGCAGCACAGCCGTGCGCCACAGAATTGGTATTTTCTGTGGCGCACCAGGTGGAGTGCGCCATAATAATGGGGCTTCTGACACACAGTCCACTGATTGGTGTGGGGCCCACTCTGTTTCTGTGACGCACGCAGTGTTGATGCGCCACAGAATTGGAAATTTCTGTGGCGCACCTGTGACCATGCGCCACAAAATTTCTTTTCTATGGCGCACGCATTATAGATGCGCCACATATGCCATTCCATAGAATGGCATTTCTCTACTAGTGAGCCAGTTAAATTTTGTTTGTGAATTGTGTTTATAGCGTATTATTGACAGGACACGGTCACATATGCTATGCACGACATTATCCACAACGGCGGCTACTGTGGGGCTGCCGGTAGGGGCGAGGAGGCCTTCGTCATGGATGACACCGGCCAGGCCGACGGTCAGGAGGCCGGCCATGCTAATGATGTGGACGTGCACGATGTTGACACCGATGAGATCAAGATGTCAGGTTGCCGAGACAGGACGCGGCCTGTCGGATATATACTGAATAGGGGTATATCAGATGGTAGTCAAAAGTGTCGGATTACCAGGGTGGCCCAACTGGTAGTGGGCTATGGTCCATTGGGCGGCCCAGTAAGCTGGCGCACAGAAGCCGGATTCTAGAAGGACCCGGATCACGGCCCACGTGATCTGACTTGGAGGAGAAGACGGATTCCTTACTTTCCAAGTTAATGGCTACCGTAGTCTTCTAGGTTTCCTACTCTGTATGCCCTAACCCGGCTATTATATAAAGCCGGGCGGGAGATAAGATAAAGACACGAAGCCACAGGCTAACTCGCCGGGAAGTTGATCCTCAGCGAATAGCTAAATAGAACCTCACATTGTAATTGTATACACAGGCTTTAGTCCTGATTAGTGAGATTGCAGGAGTAGGAACGTCGTATTATTACGACGTACCGAACCTGGGTAAATCCTGTGTCTTTGTCTTCAACGCGGTCCCTTTCCCCACGTCTCTACCCGTAGTCTCATGGCACCCCCGTCTATGAAAACTACTACGATGTCTCGACAGTTGGCGCCCACCGTGGGGCAAACGACGTCAGGCGTTAAGTTCCGATCTGGGATACTCGGCGGGATCGGCAGTTCCATAACTGTCGGAAGCCTGGAGTTCGACGATGACGTCGGACGCTTCCTCGACAATGGATCCTACATACCGGCGCAAAATCATCTGGTAAGTGCCTGCGTGTTACCGATCGGATCTGCTAATATCTTTATCGGACTAACTCCAGAGGCCATGGGGTTTTGCGGTGGAAGCAAATTTATCCCCGCCCTATACCCAGTCGAGGATGACTATGATCCCGGATTTTGCTCAGATCGCCGACATAAAAGTGATACACACTTTATCGGTATGGTGCAATCCGAAGTCGCCGAAAACACGGATGACGGGAATCCCGTGCAAGAGGCAGAAAATTGCAAACGCACTACTGAGGTGGAAGATCCGACACCCGCCAATCCAGCGATGAACTCGAAAACTGACTCTGTGCTAGCCGCCATTGAGGCGAGATTAGAGTCAGAAACCGGATCAGATGATTTCGACTCCGAAGACGAAGACGTAGACGCCTTTGAAAGAAAAGTTAAATCTTTTCAAGAGGGATTCCATGAAGTACTAATGGCGAAACCGGCTGAAAACACGGACGCCGGCAGTCAGGAAAGCCCTAAAACCCCTCCGCCAGAGGAAGAGAGAGAAGATGGAGAAACTTCTCCGATATTTCCCAACGTCAAGGAATTGACAGAGGATTAACCTGCTAAAAAACCTCCCTCTTCCAAGAAAAAGAACAAGGCCGCTAAAAAACTCCAATACAAACTCCGGAAGAAGAAATTGGCTGATCCAGCTGATGAAAGCCCGGAAGTAGGAGATGCAAGCGGAACAAAAATTGCGGAGAAGAAAACAAAAGAAATCCTTGTTCCGACAATGACAGAGCAAGAAGAACAGGAATTGTTACAAACAGTGGGATTGCATGAACCCCCTGAAGTGCTAGAAGCCAGGAGACAAGCTCTCCAACGGCAACAACATCTATTCAGAACTCGTGAACACCTCCAAAAAACCCAGGATGACATCAAGCTCATGAAGGTAGAAATCGAGGAGTACGAGAAAAAGAATAGATCTGGCATTAAACCTACAAGGTTACCCGGAATCGTAAGACCGGAAGTACTGCCGCCAAAAGAAAGGTTTCACAACCCATCTTGGCAAAAGTAAGTAAACGGCAAAGATGCCAGGGGCGAACCAATATACAAAACCGCAGCAGAAAATGCGGAAGCAGCGTTTGCCATCCTCAACAATGACATGTACTCCAATGGTGAAAAACTCCAAGGGGTGTATGCTTTCCTAGGAAAAGCATTGCAATAGCAACAGCGGGCCCAAGAGCGATCACGGAAGTTGCACGACGACTCCGCCCTATGCAAAACAGCTACTTGTGCCGCTGGAGCACCTGGACCGGAATAACCTGGAGATTCCGACAATTCAAAGGATAAGAAAGCAGATCCGAGAAAAGATAAGGAAAACCCCGACAATAGGGATGAAGCGTCTAGAACCGGATCTATCCCCCGAAAGGTGGACGTAAACCCCACGATCGGGAAGGAAAACACTGGAATGATGGCAAAGCAATGCCACCTCCGAGACACCCTGCTGAAAAAGCCGGAAGACATGATGTACCTCACAGGCGTGAGAGATCTCGGACACCCCCCAAGGATAAAGAAAGGCACAGGAGTAGAACTTCGCCTCATCCAAAAGGGCGTGATCTTGAAAGAAATAGAAACGATCCTGGAAAAGCGCGTCCGCGCAACAATGGAAAAGAAAGGAGTAGAAAAGGATAGGGCTGAAAAGGATGATCTATACTTTGGACCTAAGTGTTTCACTGATAGGATCCGAAGGATAACCCTGCATTCTGACTTCGCCAAGGTCGGTCCAACGTACCAGAAATACACCGGCAGTACAAACCCGGATACCTGGCTCTCAGACTACCATACAGTCGTCCAGATTAACAATGGGACACACCTGGAAGCTGTAAAGTTTATCCCCCTAATGTTACTGGATGGAGCCAGAGATTGGATTAATGGATTGCCATCAAGAACTGTAGACAGCTGGGATGATATGGCTCGAGTATTTACTCAGCATTTCCGGGGAACTTATAAACGCCCGAACAGCATCAACCAGCTGAACCGTTGCACCCAGTTTGAGGATGAATCATACGTGGATTTCATCTCCAGATGGACTACAATGAAGAATAGTTGTTCTGGAGTAACTGACGTACAAGCAATGCATGCTTTCGTCAATGGCCTAAAACCCGGACTAGTACCGTTCATGGTTGGTTCCAAACAGCACAAAGATCTCGGATCTATGCTTACAACCGCCAATGAACACGCTGCAGCCGAAGACGATATCAGAGCAAGAGGCGGCAATATCGATGCACTGATATTGGCCAAGAAAAATACTCGCTCTGAGAAAAAAGGAACTTCAGATGCAACACCAAAACCTAAAGAGGTTAACATAGCCATTGGAAGTGAAAAAGGGAACAGATGGAAAGGACGCAGTTCGGAACCAATCAACTACACTAAAGAAGAGTGGGAGAAGATTAAGTCGGAACCCTGCGTCCACCATTCGCAATTTGGGAAACCCACCCATACAAACGCACAATGCCGGCTGAATAAGCACATGAAAGGCAGTGCAGGATCCGGAAACAAGGGGAAGAGTTCCAAAAGGAAATTCTCTAAACAAAAGCCAGAAGCTGAGAAAGAAGACAGTGAATCGGACACTGACGAAAAAATCCAGGAACAACAGCGGAAAGGCGAACCCAAGTTTCCGAGGGTTGATGGAGAATGCGCCCTAACTTTCCTAGCAACTCCATCAGCAAAGGTGGCGAAACGAACACTTCGAGAAATAAATGCGGTTGTTCCAGCAACCCCAAAATTCTTGAAGTATTCGAACACACCAATAACCTGGGATCAGTCTGATCATCCCGGAAATATCCCTGAACCCGGCACACAAGCTCTTATTGTAAGCCCTATTGTCCAGAACACTAGGCTAAGAAGAGTGCTGATGGACGGAGGATCCAGCATCAACATAATGTACCTGGATACGTTGAGACATCTGAAAATCTCCGAGACCCAGCTCAATCACATCAACATACGCTTCCATGGCATTGTTCCCGGCAGGCAAGCACGATCCCTAGGAGAAATTTCCCTAGATGTCACCTTCGGAGAAAAAGATCACTTCCGTCAGGAAAAAGTATCCTTCGAGGTGGTGTCGTTCGAAAGTGTGTATCACGCAATTCTCGGACGTCCAGCTTTCGCCAAATTTATGGCAAGATCATGTTATATTTATAACAAGCTGAAGATGCCAGGGCCGAAAGGAGGGGTAATCACCATAACTGGAGACTTCAAGCTGGCGAACAAGCTGGAAAAAGAAAAACGCCCTTTGCGCTGAGAAGATCATAACAAAGGAAGAGCTGAAAGAGCTGGCTAAGGAGGTATCGCCGACAGAAATGCCGGCAGGAAAAGAAACTCGGAAGCCAGCAGATAGCTTCAAGGCATCCGAGAATACAAGACAGGTAATCCTAGATCCCAAAGATCCGACAAAATTTGTCGTAGTAGGAACTGGGATGACCGACAAATAGGAAGGCGAGCTCATCAAGTTCCTCCGTGAGAACTGGGATATTTTCGCCTGGTGTCTGGCTGACATGCCAGGCGTGCCCAGGGAACTTGCTGAGCATCAACTCAAGGTAATTCCAGGCTCCAAACCCGTCAAACAAGGTTTCCGTCGATTTGACGGAAGAAGACAAAAGGCTATTGGCAAGGAAATTATCCGACTTTTAGCAGCAGATTTCATCCAGGAAGTAATCCACACTGATTGGTCTGCAAATCCGGTATTAGTACCGAAGAAAGACACTACTGCTCTTAGAATGTGTATAGTTTACACCGGCTTGAACAAATTGTGTCCAAAAGATTCGCGTTACCGCGAATCGATCAAATAATAGACGCCACCGCAGGCTCTGAGCTTTTATGCTTTTTGGATGCTTATTCCGGTATCACCAAATACGCATGAAAAAGGAAGATCAAATTAAGACTTCTTTTATAACCCCGTACGGGACGTATTATTACGTAACCATGCCGTTTGGCCTGAAGAACGCAGGTGTAACTTACCAGCGTTGCATGCAACGATGTTTGCATAGTCAGATTGGCAAAAACGTCCACGTTTACGTAGACGATATTGCTGTCGTAACCAAGGAAAAAAACACACTCCTTGAGGATTTGCGAGAAACCTTCGAAAACTTGCGCATTTATAAGATGAAGTTAAACCCATCAAAGTGCGTATTCGGGGTTCCCTTAGGAAAACTTCTGGGTTTCATCGTTTCTCACAGAGGAATAGAAGTTAACCCGGAAAAGATCAAAGCCATCTTGAACATCTCCAAACCTACGTGTGTGAAAGATGTCCAAAGATTGATGGGTTCCGCCGCTGCCGTCAGCAGATTTATTAGTCGGCTGGGGGATAAAGCCTTACCACTCTACAAGTTGTTGAAAAAATCCGACAAATTCGAGTGGACAGAAGAGGCCGATGCAGCGCTAACCCAGTTGAAAGAAAATTTGATGAAAGCTCAGATTTTGGCATCCCCAAAAGATGAAGAAGCTATGTTATTGTACCTCACGGCTACAAACAGGGTTATTAGTGCGGTAATTGTTGTGGAACGGAAGAAAGACGAACAAAGCATACCAGATCAGCATCCGGTATATTACATAAGTGAAGTTTTCTCCGAGTCCAAGCAAAGGTACCCACACTACCAAAAACTGGCATATGGCGTATTTTTCGCATCTAGAAAGTTACGCCATTACTTCCAAGGACATTCCATAACAGTGGTATGTAAAGCACCACTAGGGGATATAATGAACAATGCGGAGGCAACTGGCCGAGTAGCCAAATGGGGTATCGAGCTAGCAGCCTTCGACATTAAGTATCAGCCAAGGACGGCAATAAAATCCCAGGTTCTGGCAGATTTTGTCGCCGACTGGACGGAAGCAATGAAGAAAACACCAATGCCGGAGTCCGAGTACTGGATCATGCATTTTGACGGATCCAAGATGAAGGGGGGCGCTGGAGCTGGTGTAGTCTTAAAATCCCCTAAAGGAGACACCATGGAGTATGTATTACAAATACACTTCAACGCCAACAATAACGTGGCAGAATACGAAGCTCTGCTTCATGGTTTGCACATTGCAAAAGAAATAGGGGTCAAACTCATCCTGTGCTACGGCGACTCGGATTTGGTACAGCATCAGCTCAACCAAACCTGGGACGCAAAGAGCCCTATAATGGCCGAATATCGGAGAACGGTGGACGAGTTCGCCATTTGTTTCTTCGGATTCGAAGTACTCCACGTTAAAAGGAAGGAGAATTGGAACGCGGATGCGTTAGCCCGCATAGGGTCAGAAAGGGTAAAAATCCTACCACCAGGTGTGTTTGTCCAGCATTTGTACGAGCCATCCATAAAAGGTGGAGATATCGATTACCCTCTGTCTTCCGAGTCAATAGAAGTTATGCTCGTTAACCCGGACTGAACAATTCCATATTTAAACTTCTTAGTCAACCAGAAGTACCCGGAAGGAGCAGACGAAGTCTTGCAGAGACAAATTCAGCCTCGATGCAAAGGATACACGGTAATTGATAATTTCCTGTATAAACGCAGTACTTCCGGAATTTTTCTGCTGTGTATTTCACCAGAAGAAGGACGAGAAATCCTGCAAGAAATCCATGCCGGAGATTGCGGACACCATGCTCAATCAAAAAGCATAGTTAAAAAAGCATTCCGTGCCGGGTTTTTCTGGCTAACAGCCAAGACAGATGCTGAGCACATAGTTAACACATGTGAAGGGTGTCAATATTACGCCAAGCAGACTAATATGCCGGCCCAAGCACTCAAAACTATCCCAATTACATGGCCGTTTGCGGTCTGGGGGCTAGATATGATGGGACCGTTCAAAACTGCGCGAGGCGGACTTACACATCTACCTGTAGTTGTGGATAAGTATACCAAATGGGTGGAGGCTAAACCCATCAAAAATCTTGACGGTGTAACTGCCAGAAATTTCATCATTGACATAGTCATGAGATATGGCGTTCCACATAGCATAATAACCGACAACGGGACAAATTTCTCCATTGGAGAGTTGGCAAAATATTGCCGACAAACGGGAATTCGCCTAGATCTCGCATCTATGGCACACCCGCAATCTAATGGACAGGTTGAGAGAATGAACAGCTCAATCCTGCAAAGAATACGCCCAAGACTCGAATCTCCTCTTCATAGAGCAGCTGGAGCATGGGTAGAGGAGCTACCTTCCGTGCTTTGGAGTATTCGAACGACGCCAAACAGGTCAACTGGGCAAACCCCGTTTTTCCTAGTTTACGGTGCGGAAGCTATTCTTCCAACGGATATGATCCATGATAGCCCAAGAGTGCGGGATTTCGATGACTCGGATGCCGAAGAAGCACATCAGGATGTCGTCGATCTCTTAGAAGAGGAACGAGAGCTTGTGCTTCAAAGATCCGCCATTTACCAGCAAGGTTTACGACGTTATCATAGTCGGAAAATCAGGCATCGTTCTTTTAAAAAAGATGACTTAGTGCTGAGATTGGTGTAGCAAAGAAAGCACAAATTGGCCCCAGTATGGGAAGGACCATTTGTAATCAGCAAAGCTATGCAAAATGGGTCATATTATCTTGTAGATATTCGGGACACAGAAGATGATCCCGAGAAGCCGAATCGCAAAAGAAAGAGAAAGATAGATGATGAACTAGGAGAGACAAAGAGGCCTTGGAGCATCCAGCAGTTACGTCCCTTCTATAGTTAGTTCAATTTCTATGTAAACATCTTTGAGATCATGAAATAAAGTTGTCGGAATTCTTATATCCATGTTTTTACAAGTTTATTATAGTATAAAGCATGATTTCACCTTATCTATTTCCCAATGATCTTACAAAATACTCAATGTTAACCCGAATTGTGCCTGCGTGCTCGGTGTTTAAAAACTGAATGATTTTCAGCCTGCTAACGGCTAAAGGAAACTCGGATTGTGCCTGCGTGCCCAAGTTTCAAAAAATTCCTTACTTTTCTCTAAGTATTATCTGATTGTTTACGTGTTGGGTCACTGGAGCTAGTTAGTAAAAATGCCTTTAGTATGATCCATGTTTCCGAGTTTAAACTGATTGGTTATACCCAATTACTCGGCATGATGATTCATAATACTATCGAGCCATTTCAAACACTAAGGACAGTTAAAACACATAAGCCAGAGAACTTAGAAGGCAAAGGAATATTAAAACCCGGAAACCTTGCAAAGAATTTCATAATTAAAACTGCAAAAGGCGGAGTTCTTGTTTATACAAAAGGAATAGAAGCATTACAATATAAATTACATTGTAAAAGTGCAGTAATGCTCCTATTGCCTACTTTCATCATCCAGGTTAAAGGCAGCCCTTCAAGCATCCGAGTCTTCTTCGCTGCTGTCATTCTCGGGGGCTTCCGGGATCTCCTCTTCTGGATAAGTGATGGAGATGTTCACCATGGAGGCGATCTTGGTGGCGTGGCCTTTGATTTCATCAAAGATGGTGGATCGTTGAGTTTCCGTGTATCCTTGGGGGATACCGGACGCCACGCGCCAAGACTTTGCACCAGGGTAGTGCATACGCATAAGGCCGAGTGCCATGCGTGCACCACCCTGTGCAGCGGAGCGTAGGATGGATTCCCTGGACTCCGCCACCTCCAAGATGGCACCCGGAAGTTTTTCAACTTCCGAGAACTCCCCAGTCCTCGTGGGAAGAAACTTGTTGACAAGCTGCATGCCAGCAGCTCTGATCGCAGTCCACGTCTTCCCAAAGGCTCGGATTCTATCAATCCGAGTGAGATCTGGGTTATCTCCTGCTTTTTCAGACAAACGACCAAAAAGGTTAAGTGAAAAAGCAGAGAAAGAAAGAAAGACATGGAAAAATGGTAAATGAAATAAAACCTACCAGTGATCTTGTCGATTTCGGAGCCTTCCTCCAGGCGAAGATTTAAGGCATTTTCCAAGTCCTGGATGGTGGACTTATCCTTCTCCGCCTGTTCGGAAACCTTGGAATGAGCAATTCCAAGGGCCAGATTGCTGGCTTCCAGATCCTTTTGGGCCTTCATAAGTTGCTTATGAAGGTCCAGATTCTCCTCACGGAGACTGGCAGCATTCCCGGCATCTTCATCTATTTGCTGGGCCTTCGCCAAAGCAGCTGGAAAGCAAGAAAAATTCCGAGTTTAGAAAAATCCCAGAAAAGTACTTAGACAAAAAGCTGAATCAAAAACTTCAGAGGGAAAAAGTTTACCTGTTGTTTCCTTCAGCTGCAGCTGAGACGATGCCAGCTCCACCTCTTTCACCTCAAGAATGGAAAGAATATTTCTAACTTCCTTGTTCTTGACGGAAAGTTTATTGAAAACTTCCATGTTAATGGTTTCGGCAGTTTGCTGGAACACGACAAGGAAAAGAGTAACTAAAAAGCATCAAGGGGAAAAGTATACATTTTGCTTAATGCTTGGGGGCTAGAGTTAAATATCTGGCTCATTCGCTGCAACCCCGCAAAATTTTCATTGAACTCTTTTGCGTATTCCGCAAAAAGAATTCCGGCCGCGCTTAGGCCATCGTTGAGATTCTTGAAGTCCTTGTCGAAGGTGGGAATCTCCTCGTCGATTGTCCGAGAAGAATTTCCCACCTCTGGAGCCGCCCTTTCCCTCGTGTCCGTGTCCGACACAACGGGCTGGCTGGGCTCCAACGACTTGGTGGTGGGGGCTGTCGCATGCTCTTCCGCCATCGTGGACGGTGTGTCCGGTGCGATGACGGGAGAAGATTGAGAGCCTCTGTTGGTCACAGCCTTATGCCTTTTCAGCTTCTTTGGCTTTAAGGTAGAGGGAGGCAGGCTAAAGGCAAAAAACAAAAAACCCGGAAAGAGTTAAAACTCCGAAGATGACAGAAAACTTCGACAAAAGAAAATAACCCGGACGTTCTAACCTGGAGGTGACGACGGGAATCCCGTCAAGATCGATGATTTCCTCAGAGGAGGAAATCTTCTTGCGCTTTCGCCCACCTGCAAAGGCGGCGTGCAATGCCTCTAGATCAGCGTAGGAGGCCAGCTCCGAGTCAGAAAGGTCAGCAATCTGTCGAAAAGAAAAAGCAGAGTTAGAAGCGAAAAATCCGAGAAAGCATGAAAAAGATCCACCAAAATGACGAAAAAAATACCTTGGGAGCCGGATTGTCGGCTGTATAGATTGGCCGACTCGCTTCATATTGGTCGCGTGATGCGACCAACTGGTTTACGCGCCGCCGCAGATCCTTCGCGGCCCAGTTTTTGCTGGTTGTCCGCATTTTGTCGTTGGCGCCCGTGTACTCGCAGAGGAGACGGCCGCCATGATTGGCTAATGGCTGGATCCGCCTGTCCAACCAGCAAAGGACCGTGTCCATGCCGGTTAGAGGCCGATCCAAGGAAGTGAGCTTGGCGATGCGCCGCTTGATCCTTAGTAGATCAGGCGGCAGAACTTGGACGGCTTCTGTTCCCCAATTCTCTTGGGGAACAGCAGCGGTGTTTGAGAAAGGTGGAACCCCGATGGCCTTTTTCGGGAAAGGGACATTGGGATGATAAAAGAAGGAACCCGTCCAGAATTTGACGGATTCCGAGGTTCTGATCTTGGGGAACCACTCCTCCCTAAATCTCCTAAGAGTGAAGGAGATGGTCCCGCAAGTCGGGAGTGCGCCCTCCGAAGAGTTCCGCTTAACCCCGAAACAGTATAACCAGAAGTCTAACCTAGGTTCTATGCCTAGGAAACCCTCGAAGAGGGCCTGAAACCCGGCCATATAAAGAATAGAGTTGGGTGGCAAGTTATGAGGCTGGATATTATAGTGGGAGAGAACTTGGAGGAAAAAGGCAGAAGGAGGCAATCCCATACCTCTTAGGAGATGGGAGGAGAGAAGAACCCGTTCGCCATCATTCGGCATGGGTTCGTTCTCGTCCTCCGGGAGCCGCCATTTCCCTTTCAGAACTAACCCCTCCTTTTCCATGTTTGGAAGGAGGGATGGGGGAATGCTGCAGGCAACCCAGTTGCCGGCAGTCTCCAGTTCTTCGTCCGCTCCGACGGCGGCGGACGCGGCGGCTTCTGCAGCGGCGAGCTCGTCGCCGAGGAGCGTAATCTTCTCCTCCGCCGTCTCGGGAGCGAACGGCGGGGTAGGCGCGGAGCTTGAGCCCGCAAGATCCGCGGCGGCGGAAGCGTTTCCCTCGCCTGCCGCGGTGCTCGCAGTCTTCACCGGAACATCGTCGCCGGCGTGCGTCGGGGAGTCCAATTGAGGATCCATCGTGTTGATGATGTCCTCGATGTCTTGCGTTACGTTGCGGGCGGGCGAAGACGGCGGAGATGCCATCAAGTGGCGGCGCTGGCTCGTCTCCGGTGAGGTCTCGGGCGCGGTGTGCGTTTCGGTGCTCTCTCTCTCTGCTGGAAGCTTGGGCGCTGTAATGGCGTTCGAGTGGGAGCGGAAGATTTTACGGGAGGATGAAGAAGGCTATTTATAGCCGGAAATCCGTCACGATGCGTGCTAACGGCTCTTTTGACCGTTGGATGATTGGAGCGGAAGATTTACCGGGAGGACGAAGAAGGCTATTTATAGCCGGAAATCCGTCACGATGCGTGCTAACGGCTCTTTTGACCGTTGGATGATTAACGCGTGTCACTCGCCGAGAAATCCGGGAAATGGATCGACAGGATGATTATGGTTATCTCCTCGTTTCCCGCGAGAATCTGTCAGAGATATGTTTCTGGGTTTCTGCCGAAAACCCAAACGTCCCTTACGTCAGCAGGATTAAAGTGCTGACGTAGGAGATTCCTTCTCCGCGAAGGATCGTGTGAGAAAAGCCGGATTTCCCGAATTCCGAGTTTTACGTTATCATCTCTTTTCAAAGAAGAATAAGAAGAATCAAAACTGCTGGTCAATATTTCTCGGACAATATACATTTGACGAAAGATGGCGAATCGGAGTTTTAATCCTTCTTGGGGGCTACTGTCGGATATATACTGAATAGGGGTATATCAGATGGTAGTCAAAAGTGCCGGATTACCAGGGTGGCCCAACTGGTAGTGGGATATGGTCCATTGGGCGGCCCAGTAAGCTGACGCACAGGAGCCGGATTCTAGAAGGATCCGGATCACGGCCCACGTGATCTGGCTTGGAGGAGAAGACGGATTCCTTACTTTCCAAGTTAATGGCTACCGTAGTCTTCTAGGTTTACTACTCTGTATGCCCTAACCCGGCTATTATATAAAGCCGGGCGGGAGATAAGATAAAGACACGAAGCCACAGGCTAACTCGCCGGGAAGTTGATCCTCATCGAATAGCTAAATAGAACCTCACATTGTAATTGTATACACAGGCTTTAGTCCTGATTAGTGAGATTGCAGGAGTAGGAACGTCGTATTATTACGACGTACCGAACCTGGGTAAATCCTGTGTCTTTGTCTTCAACGCGATCCCGTTTCCCCACGTCTCTACCCGTAGTCTCATGGCACCCCCGTCTATCTAAACTACTACGATGTCTCGACACGGCCCACCTTGGAGGACTGAGTTGTTGGCCAAATCATGGATAGTTGTAACCCTAAACACAAGCAAAGGCGCACAACAAACTCGTGAGTCTTATTGGTTACAAATATTCAAAAACTTCAACGAAAGGAATGCCTTCCTCAAATATGATCATCTCCCCACTCGCAATGCGAAAGGAATTAAGAATCCATGGGCCATTATACAAGGGCTTTGCAATAAGTCCATGGGTGCCATGAGCTTGTATATATGAGGAATGAGAGTGGCAAGAACAACACTATAAAACTAAGAAAAAGTACTTATGTCTTTTTGTCAACTATGCTTGATTGTTTGACGCCGACCATTTATGTGTAGATGAAGGATGCTTACATCATGTAACACCTGGGGTGTTACCTGTTTGATTGCTTGCATCATATGCATCACATTGCATTGCATCATGTTTGCATCAACTGAAAATTTCAACACAATTTAAACTTTCACCCTTGCTCAAAAATTTCCAACTTCAAACCATTAATTCAACCAATTAAATTCAAATCTCTTCCAATCCTCAAATCAGTACCTTTGGAAACCATATCAACTCACCAAGATTTTTTTTCTTCCTCTCTAATTCATCCCAAAACCCTAGGGGGTAACCCTATCCAAAGCATGTTTTTATTAAAGGTTTTATTAAACTCAAAACCTTCTATTTTGATTTCAAACACAAACTTCTATTTTAAAATTTAATTTTTGAAAACCAAAGTTGCAATGTGGTTTCTAATTACTTAAAAGGCTTAACTAAATTTTCTTGGAATTTTTCTTAACCAAACCCTTAACAATTTCCAAAACCTTTTCAGCAAAAAAAAAACAGCAAAGCAGAAAATAGAAAAAGAAAAACTAACTATCTAACGCGCACAGCACCTAGCTACCGCGCAGCCCAGCCCACCTAAGCATCTAAACCCGCAGCCCAGCCCGCTAAGCCAACGTACCTGTTCAGTTAGCCGCCGTCGTCGTCTTCCCCCAGTACGGCAGATGATCCACCGGTGCCACGTACCTTGCCTCGCCGAACAGACGGCTCCCTCGACGTCTGAGCCCCTATAAGAAGCTCTAGGGCTCTCCTAGCCTAGACCCAACCCTAGCTAACCTTCTGCCCTCGCCCGCCGCCGTTTTCCCTCTCCTGCACCCCGATACTTCCTCTGAAGCTCTCACCGATGGCGCGCCACTCTGAACCTCGTCGATCACCGGCGTTGCAGCTCCACCACCACCCTCCTAGCCACCGGGAATTGGAGCCCCACTCCTTCATCTCTCGTTTGCACCAGCACCAGCCCGGAGACGACCGCGAACGCCGCCGCCATCCAAGTCCCTGTCCGCAGCGACCACCTCGTCGGCGTTTCCCTCATCTGAATTCGTCCCCGGCGCCGCAGCCCTGCACCTCCTTTCTCCTCGTCGACTACGGGAACGCAACCACCGTCCATCCCCCGTGCTGTTGGACACCGTAGCGAGCTCATCGATCCCTTGGATGCTCGCCGCCGTCTTCATCCGTGTCGACGTCTGCCACCTCGCCGTCGACCACCTCTGCCTCGTCTGCAACCGAAAGGTGATCACCGTGCTCCTTCCTCCTCCTCTCTGTTACCTACTGCAACCACGCACGCGTCCTTTTCCCTCCTCGCAGCAGCGCAGCAGCCTCACGGCGCGAGCACGTCGCCGGCGAGGCTTGATCTCCGTCAGTCGAACATGAGTTGGTTTTTCAGTTCGACAGTTAACAGCTGGGACTGAATCTATATCCTCACCGCGCGCTGTTTACTGACAAGTACCTCTCGCTCGCCCCAGTGGCAACGCCACACCGCGCGCAAGGTCAGGGTCCAGGATCGAATCCTGGCTCGCGCAGGGAGAAATCCCACTTCTTTTTGCGCCCCTCGCTGACAGGGAGGGCCCCCTGTCAGCCTCTCCCGTTGCCACGCAGGCACAGCGAGCCCTAGGCCCACTGGCAGCGTCTAGGGCTAGCTCCCAGTGCGGTAACCCTTGTTTTCCACAGTTTCTGAAATTAAATCTGGATCCTTCTATTTAACAGATTGGTCCACTATTCTAATTTGTTAATAACTTTTAAAATATGACCCCAAATCAAAAACTCTGAATATGTTTATTGCTCTAAATAAAATTGTCTAACTAATGGTACCACTTGTTCACTGTTTTGAAATTCCAAAATGCAAATTCAAATTTTAATTCAATTACTTCAATTGCAATTTGCTAAAATCAATAACTAATTCATCTTTAATCCAATAAATGCAAATAAAATATGTTTTCAATACCATTTTAAATAAGCTAATCAAATATAATTTTTGTTTTCTGTTTTGAATAATTAAAATTGCCTAAACAATTTAAATCTTGTTTAATTCAATTAAAACTTGTTTAATATTGTTTAATTCATAAATAATTAATCCAAAGTCCAATTTCAAAATGTGAAACATGTAATCCAACTAAATTTGATAACCTTTTTAAATATCAACTTTGTTATTTGTTTTGAACATTTTAAATGGTTGAAAACAACAAATACTTGTGTGTTCCCTTTAAGGCACCCAAATTTCCCTAAGTTAATAATAAAATTCTAAATTGCTACACCCTATATCAAATTGATTCTAATGTTGTTATTTTGCTGTTTCCCTTTTGCATGCATCATACTAAACCACCAGCACCTGTTGATTAGTTGGAAAACAAATAACCTAACCAAAATCCCTGGGCTTTTCATATGCAACTCAAATTGCATATGGGTCCCTTTAAATCTGTTTATCTTGTCAACTAGTTTATTTCAATGCATCTTTAAACCTGTCATGCATCCATACCTTGATCATGCTGGATCTTTTGCCGTAGTAGTAATTGTTGCATTCCGGTGTTTGTTCGAGGTTCGTTGCTTCTTCTCGGATAGGACGTTGAGATGATGTGAGCAACGACAAGTTCTGCTACCTTGCGGGATCTCAGGCAAGTATACTCACTTGCATGCCATATGGCTGCCTTTCATCACTTGTTACCGATTCTTTCCGTTGATTCTTTTCTGCTAGCCTTAGTAGTAGTTGTTTCTGTTACGAACCTATCACATGAATCCTTTAACCCTGATATTGCCTCACCTCCCCTCCTATAACCTTTGATTGATCCTGTGTCTTAATATCTTGCTTAGGGTTGTTTTGCTCGAGTCTGTTACCCGTTACTTCTGTTATTACTCCGTTATGTCCTGGGGGCTCGATGTTTAATCAATCAATCAATCCTGCTAATGTCACCTTAATAATAAATCTGATGATAAGGCACCGGCAGGAGGCCCTTTGTGGTTTTGAGGCCTGCTAGTGTCGACCCTAATAGGAAAAGGGTCTTGTCTACTGATCCATGATGAGCGCACTACCCGCATTTGGGGAGTATGGGCTCCCCCTCAGTTTGACCCGATTCGCATCTCGTCCAAATCGCCTCATTTAGTTCGGGTTTTCCATTTGCTGCATGCATGATCTTGCGAGCCCTTGGTACCCGGGTGGAACTTTCGTAGTCGGCATATAGGGGGACACGTTCTTAGAGTGCTATGAGGGTCCATTTTCTTCTGGGCTCGATTAGCCGTGCGCCCAAGGTTCTTTGGGCTTGATGCGAAGAAGGGTTGGATTGTGTTGAGTGCCCCGCTTGGTGGAGTGGCCGCTCCATCTGGCGGGATATTCATGAGTGTGGTTACTTTGGTGCATCCCTGCAGGGTAAATCTTCTCGAGAAGCCGTGTTTTCCGCGGTTATGGATTACTTGGTGAAAGTACTGGCTAACAAGTACTCAGGACAACTTCAACATAATGATCAATCATGTTTCACCCAATGATTAATAACTTGACTAGTAATAGGTTATTCACACAATAACTTGACTCATCTTTAATACCACGGTGTGAGTTATCCTCGGATTGCTTCTTTGGATAAGGGGCGAGATCCAGGATGGGTTTGTTTGAGGTTATCTTTCAGTTGGTTACTATCACTCGATCTTATCTCCTTTCTGGTAGGTGGAAGTAATATAATCTCTGTAGTTGGTTAGTGCAGCCTGCTGTCGCTTATTTGCCATAACCCCTTCCTTTCCGTTGATCCTAAAGAATTTGTATCTTGTGATGACTGGCTATGCCGGTAACTTGTGAGTATGGGCTTTCTCCCACTTGCCAGTACTTAACCGTACTGACCCACGAATCTCTTTCGTGGCTGCAAATTCCAAATTGCAGACAACAGGTTTGAAGTCTGACGACGTTAGCTTGGGAATCCCTCCGGCTTGGCCTGGGCAGGGATTGGACGCCTTCGGTTATCTTCAGGACTCTTAGTCCAATTTGGATCTTGTCCGTAGCCGGACGTTTGTTTCTTCCGCTGTTATTTGGATCTTTGTAATGTATCAGTTGTATCCCTGGCTCTTCTGAGTCATCTTGTATCTTTCTGATGCTGTTGTAATTGTGGATTATTCGTGAACTATTGTAATGTTATCATAAATGGCAACCTGGAATCGGTTATTATGCGGATTTGGCGGGAATGCTGAAATCTGCATAGTGCCGATCTCGGGGCGTCACAAATGGTATCAGAGCCTTGGTTCCGATTCCCGAGATTGTTTCGATACGAATGGTTATCGAAGCAACGGGTCCGCAAAGCCTGTAGGTTAACCTCGCTAACGGTCGTTGTTTCTAGAGTGTCAAAAACTATTTCTGCTAAACTATTTTGGAAAACATCTCAATAGGATTCTTGTTTTTCTCCTTACCTCTAATCTATTTCCCCTCCCATCTTATTTGTTTTGGAGTCTCTCTTCCTGTCTATCTTTCAAAGCATTAGGATCCTACGTGGGTGGACGTTTTCTGAGCCATTAACCTAATAGGTTCGATCATCGGAAGATTCCTGTTGGAAGAACATCGTCGTCACTCCGAGCAAGAATCCCTTGTTAGTGGTGTCGAGAAACCCTTGTTAGTGGTGTCGAGGAGATCAACTGGAAGCACGAAGAATCGATAGTCGAACTTCTTTCCCCTCCCGGGTTAGCAGGTGGATTGCGAGGGCGCAATCCCTTGTTAGTGGTGTCGTCTGTAACACCTGGGGTGTTACCTGTTTGATTGCTTGCATCATATGCATCACATTGCATTGCATCATGTTTGCATCAACTGAAAATTTCAACACAATTTAAACTTTCACCCTTGCTCAAAAATTTCCAACTTCAAACCATTAATTCAACCAATTAAATTCAAATCTCTTCCAATCCTCAAATCAGTACCTTTGGAAACCATATCAACTCACCAAGATTTTTTTTCTTCCTCTCTAATTCATCCCAAAACCCTAGGGGGTAACCCTATCCAAAGCATGTTTTTATTAAATGTTTTATTAAACTCAAAACCTTCTATTTTGATTTCAAACACAAACTTCTATTTTAAAATTTAATTTTTGAAAACCAAAGTTGCAATGTGGTTTCTAATTACTTAAAAGGCTTAACTAAATTTTCTTGGAATTTTTCTTAACCAAACCCTTAACAATTTCCTTCCAAAACCTTTTCAGCAAAAAAAAAACAGCAAAGCAGAAAATAGAAAAAGAAAAACTAACTATCTAACGCGCACAGCACCTAGCTACCGCGCAGCCCAGCCCACCTAAGCATCTAAACCCGCAGCCCAGCCCGCTAAGCCAACGTACCTGTTCAGTTAGCCGCCGTCGTCGTCTTCCCCCAGTACGGCAGATGATCCACCGGTGCCACGTACCTTGCCTCGCCGAACAGACGGCTCCCTCGACGTCTGAGCCCCTATAAGAAGCTCTAGGGCTCTCCCTAGCCTAGACCCAACCCTAGCTAACCTTCTGCCCTCGCCCGCCGCCGTTTTCCCTCTCCTGCACCCCGATACTTCCTCTGAAGCTCTCACCGACGGCGCGCCACTCTGAACCTCGTCGATCACCGGCGTTGCAGCTCCACCACCACCCTCCTAGCCACCGGGAATTGGAGCCCCACTCCTTCATCTCTCGTTTGCACACCAGCACCAGCCCGGAGACGACCGCGAACGCCGCCGCCATCCAAGTCCCTGTCCGCAGCGACCACCTCGTCGGCGTTTCCCTCATCTGAATTCGTCCCCGGCGCCGCAGCCCTGCACCTCCTTTCTCCTCGTCGACTACGGGAACGCAACCACCGTCCATCCCCCGTGCTGTTGGACACCGTAGCGAGCTCATCGATCCCTTGGATGCTCGCCGCCGTCTTCATCCGTGTCGACGTCTGCCACCTCGCCGTCGACCACCTCTGCCTCGTCTGCAACCGAAAGGTGATCACCGTGCTCCTTCCTCCTCCTCTCTGTTACCTACTGCAACCACGCACGCGTCCTTTTCCCTCCTCGCAGCGCAGCAGCCTCACGGCGCGAGCACGTCGCCGGCGAGGCTTGATCTCCGTCAGTCGAACATGAGTTGGTTTTTCAGTTCGACAGTTAACAGCTGGGACTGAATCTATATCCTCACCGCGCGCTGTTTACTGACAAGTACCTCTCGCTCGCCCCAGTGGCAACGCCACACCGCGCGCAAGGTCAGGGTCCAGGATCGAATCCTGGCTCGCGCAGGGAGAAATCCCACTTCTTTTTGCGCCCCTCGCTGACAGGGAGGGCCCCCTGTCAGCCTCTCCCGTTGCCACGCAGGCACAGCGAGCCCTAGGCCCACTGGCAGCGTCTAGGGCTAGCTCCCAGTGCGGTAACCCTTGTTTTCCACAGTTTCTGAAATTAAATCTGGATCCTTCTATTTAACAGATTGGTCCACTATTCTAATTTGTTAATAACTTTTAAAATATGACCCCAAATCAAAAACTCTGAATATGTTTATTGCTCTAAATAAATTGTCTAACTAATGGTACCACTTGTTCACTGTTTTGAAATTCCAAAATGCAAATTCAAATTTTAATTCAATTACTTCAATTGCAATTTGCTAAAATCAATAACTAATTCATCTTTAATCCAATAAATGCAAATAAAATATGTTTTCAATACCATTTTAAATAAGCTAATCAAATATAATTTTTGTTTTCTGTTTTGAATAATTAAAATTGCCTAAACAATTTAAATCTTGTTTAATTCAATTAAAACTTGTTTAATATTGTTTAATTCATAAATAATTAATCCAAAGTCCAATTTCAAAATGTGAAACATGTAATCCAACTAAAATTTGATAACCTTTTTAAATATCAACTTTGTTATTTGTTTTGAACATTTTAAATGGTTGAAAACAACAAATACTTGTGTGTTCCCTTTAAGGCACCCAAATTTCCCTAAGTTAATAATAAAATTCTAAATTGCTACACCCTATATCAAATTGATTCTAATGTTGTTATTTTGCTGTTCCCTTTTGCATGCATCATACTAAACCACCAGCACCTGTTGATTAGTTGGAAAACAAATAACCTAACCAAAATCCCTGGGCTTTTCATATGCAACTCAAATTGCATATGGGTCCTTTAAATCTGTTTATCTTGTCAACTAGTTATTTCAATGCATCTTTAAACCTGTCATGCATCCATACCTTGATCATGCTGGATCTTTTGCCGTAGTAGTAATTGTTGCATTCCGGTGTTTGTTCGAGGTTCGTTGCTTCTTCTCGGATAGGACGTTGAGATGATGTGAGCAACGACAAGTTCTGCTACCTTGCGGGATCTCAGGCAAGTACTCACTTGCATGCCATATGGCTGCCTTTCATCACTTGTTACCGATTCTTTCCGTTGATTCTTTTCTGCTAGCCTTAGTAGTAGTTGTTTCTGTTACGAACCTATCACATGAATCCTTTAACCCTGATATTGCCTCACCTCCCCTCCTATAACCTTTGATTGATCCTGTGTCTTAATATCTTGCTTAGGGTTGTTTTGCTCGAGTCTGTTACCCGTTACTTTCTGTTATTACTCCGTTATGTCCTGGGGGCTCGATGTTTAATCAATCAATCAATCCTGCTAATGTCACCCTTAATAATAAATCTGATGATAAGGCACCGGCAGGAGGCCCTTTGTGGTTTTGAGGCCTGCTAGTGTCGACCCTAATAGGAAAAGGGTCTTGTCTACTGATCCATGATGAGCGCACTACCCGCATTTGGGGAGTATGGGCTCCCCCTCAGTTTGACCCGATTCGCATCTCGTCCAAATCGCCTCATTTAGTTCGGGTTTTCCATTTGCTGCATGCATGATCTTGCGAGCCCTTGGTACCCGGGTGGAACTTTCGTAGTCGGCATATAGGGGGACACGTTCTTAGAGTGCTATGAGGGTCCATTTTCTTCTGGGCTCGATTAGCCGTGCGCCCAAGGTTCTTTGGGCTTGATGCGAAGAAGGGTTGGATTGTGTTGAGTGTCCCGCTTGGTGGAGTGGCCGCTCCATCTGGCGGGATATTCATGAGTGTGGTTACTTTGGTGCATCCCTGCAGGGTAAATCTTCTCGAGAAGCCGTGTTTTCCGCGGTTATGGATTACTTGGTGAAAGTACTGGCTAACAAGTACTCAGGACAACTTCAACATAATGATCAATCATGTTTCACCCAATGATTAATAACTTGACTAGTAATAGGTTAATCACACAATAAACTTGACTCATCTTTAATACCACGGTGTGAGTTATCCTCGGATTGCTTCTTTGGATAAGGGGCGAGATCCAGGATGGGTTTGTTTGAGGTTATCTTTCAGTTGGTTACTATCACTCGATCTTATCTCCTTTCTGGTAGGTGGAAGTAATATAATCTCTGTAGTTGGTTAGTGCAGCCTGCTGTCGCTTATTTGCCATAACCCCTTCCTTTCCGTTGATCCTAAAGAATTTGTATCTTGTGATGACTGGCTATGCCGGTAACTTGTGAGTATGGGCTTTCTCCCACTTGCCAGTACTTAACCGTACTGACCACGAATCTCTTTCGTGGCTGCAAATTCCAAATTGCAGACAACAGGTTTGAAGTCTGACGACGTTAGCTTGGGAATCCCTCCGGCTTGGCCTGGCAGGATTGGACCCTCGGTTATCTTCAGGACTCTTAGTCCAATTTGGATCTTGTCCGTAGCCGGACGTTTGTTTCTTCCGCTGTTATTTGGATCTTTGTAATGTATCAGTTGTATCCCTGGCTCTTCTGAGTCATCTTGTATCTTTCTGATGCTGTTGTAATTGTGGATTATTCGTGAACTATTGTAATGTTATCATAAATGGCAACCTGGAATCGGTTATTATGCGGATTTGGCGGGAATGCTGAAATCTGCATAGTGCCCGATCTCGGGGCGTCACACATCATGTACGTCAAGTTAAACGTGGACGAAAAGAAGACCTTCAAGTTCATGCATGTTTGGACCAAGATTCAAGATTTCCCAAAGTGAAAGAGTTGGCGGCTCACTTGAAATGGGGGGGGGGGGGGGTCTATGAATGAAATCAAGATGCTGGGAGAAACGTCGACCGTCCTATTGGAAACAAGAAGGCAAAGGCTGGGAAGATAACAACATCGATCGATGCCATCTAAGATGCCATAAACGTGTACGTGAAGGAGGTTGCAATATCGGTGACGAACAAAGTGAAGATGCATGCCGACCGTCCTATTGTGAACAAGAAGGCAAAGATAACAACATCGATCGATGCCATCCAAGATGTCATGACCGTGTACGTGAAGAAGGTTGCAATATC
>JAPCYS010002951.1:0-30476 GCA_028641055.1 Alopecurus myosuroides | reverse complement strand
GGTGTCGGATATATACCAATTAGGGGTATGTCAGATAGTGGTCTAAAGTGCCGGATTACCAGGGTGGCCTAAATGGTAATGGATCATGGTTTATTGGGCGGCCCAGTAAGCTGATGCACGGAAGCCAGATTCTAGAAGAACCCGGATCACGGCCCGCGTGGTACGGCTTGGAGTAGAAGACGGATTCCTTGCTTTCCAAGTTATCACATACCGTAGTATTCTAGGTTTCCTTTTCTGTAAGCCCTAACCCGGCTATTATATAAAGACGGACGGGAGATAAGAAAGATAGACAAGAAGCTAGAGACTAACTCGCCGAGAGGTGGATCCTTGTCGAGTAGCTAAACCTAACCTCACGTTGTACTCTTTTTACTCCAGGCTTTAGTCCTGAATAGTGAGATTGCATGAGTAGGAACGACGCATTACTGCGACATACCGAACCTGGGTAAAACCCTGTGTCATTGTTCATCATACGACCACGTCCCCCCACGTTCTCTATCGGTAGTCTCATGGAACCCCCGTCTATGAATTCTACCACGATGTCTCGACAGTTGGCGCCCACCGTGGGGCCAGCGACGTCAGGCGTTATGTTTCGATCTGGGATACTCGGTGGAATCGGCAATACCATAACTGTCGGAAGCTTGGAATTCGACAACGACGTCGGGCGCTTCCTCGACAACGGATCGTACATGCCAGCGCGGAATCATCTGGTAAGTGCCTGTGTTCTACCGATTGGATCTGCAAACATCTTTATCAGAATAACTGCAGAAGCAATGGGGTTCCATGGCGGAAGAAAATTTATCCCACCCGCCCTATACCCAGTCGAAGACGACTATGACGCCGGATTTTGCTCAGATCGCCGATACACTGCTGAATCGCACTTCATCGGCATGGTGCAATCCGATATCGCCGAAAACACGGATGAAAATAATCCCGTGGAAAAGGTAGAAAACAAGAATCCCACAACAGAGATGGAAGATCCGACATCTGTCAATATAACGACAATCTCGGAAGCTGATTCTGTGCTAGCCGCCATCGAGGCGAGATTAGAGTCGGAACCCGGATCGGATCACTTCGATACCGAAGACGAAGATGAAGACACTTTCGAGAGAAAGGTCAAATCCTTCCAAGAGGGATTCCACGAAGTACTGATGGCAAAACCGGCTGAAAACACGGATGCCGACAGTCAGGAAAGCCATAGAACACCTCCGCCGGAGGAAGAGAGAGAAGAGGGAGAAACCTCTCCAAAATACCCCGATGTCAAAGAATTGACAGAGGACGGACCTGGTAAAAAACCTCCCTCATCCAAGAAAAAGCACAAAGCTTTCAAAAAACTCCAATACAAGCTCCGGAAGAAAAAATTGGCCGATCCAGCCAATGAAAATCTGGAAGAAGGAGGAGAAAGTGGAGCTAAACCCGTGGAGAAGAAAACGAAGGAAATCTCTGTCCCGCCTATGTCAGAACAAGACGAACAAGATTTACTTCAAACACCAGTGGGACCACACGAGCCCCCTGAAGTGCTGGAAGCACGGAGACAAGCTCTCCAAAGGCAACATCAACATCTATTCCGAACTCGAGAACACCTCCAAAAAACCAAGGCTGATATTAAGCTAAAGCAGGAAGAAATTGAGGAATACGAGAGAAGGAATAGATCTGGCATGAAACCTACACGGTTACCCGGAATCGCAAGACCGGAAGTATTGCCGCCAAAGGAAAGGTTTCACAACCCATCTTGGCAAAAGCAAGTAAACGGCAAAGATGCCAGAGGCGAACCAATATACAAAACCGCAGCAGAAAACGCAGAAGCAACGTTCGCCATCCTCAACAACGATTTGTACTCCAATGGTGAAAAACTTCAAGGGGTGTATGCTTTCCTAGGAAAAGCATTGCAACAACAACAGCGAGGGCAGGAGCGATCAGGGAAATTGCACGACGACTCCGTCCTATGCAAAACAGCTACATGCGCCGCTGGAGCACCTGGACCGGAAGAACCTGGAGATTCAAACAATTCGAAAGAGAAGAAATCAGATCCGAGAAAGGACAAGAAAAACCTTGACAACAGGGATGAAGCGTCCAGAACCGGATCCCATCTACCGAAAGATGGAATTAATCCCCGAGTTCAGGAAAAGCAAAACCGGAAGGACGGAAAAGCGATGCCGCCTCCGAGACGCTCTGCTGAAAAATCTGGAAGACAGAATATACCTCACAGGCGTGAGATATCCCGCACGCCCCCCGGGAATAAGGAAAGACACAGGAGTAGAACTCCACCTTATCCCAAAGGGCACGATCACGGAGGTAATAGAGATAATCTCGGAAAAATGCATCCGCGTCACAATGGAAAAGAAAGGAGCAGATCCCCTTCTGTCCATTCAGCCGGCAGATACTCCGCACACATTGACAGAGCGGAAAGAGATGATTTATACTTTGGACCTAAGTGTTTTACCGACATGATCTGAAGGATAACTCTGCATTCTGGTTTTGCCAAAGTTGGTCCAACGTATCAAAAATATACCGGTAGCACAAACCCGGATACCTGGTTTTCAGACTATTACACAGCCGTCCAGATCAACAACGGGACAGAACTGGAGGCAGTAAAATTCCTCCCCCTAATGTTACTGGATGGGCCGGGGATTGGATCAATGGGTTACCATCAAGAACTGTCGACAGCTGGGATGATATGGCTAGAGTTTTTACTCAGCATTTCCGGGAAACTTACAAGCGCCCGAATAGCATCAACCAGCTAAACCGTTGCACCCAGTTTGAAGATGAACCATACGTGGATTTTATCTCAAGATGGACTGCAATGAAGAATAGTTGCTCTGGAGTAACTGACGTACAAGCAATGCATGCTTTCGTCAATGGCTTAAAACCCGGACTCGTACCGTTCATGATCGGTTCCAAAAAGCACAAAGATCTCGGATCTATGCTTACGATCGCCAATGAGCACGCAGCGGCCGAAGGCGAGAGGCGGCAATATCGACACTTTCATTCAAGACAAAAAGATCCCTCGCCCTGAGAAAAAAGCAACTTCCAAAGCAACGCAAAAGCCCAAAGAAGTTAACATAGCCTTTGGAAGAGAAAATGGGAGCAAGTGGAAAGGACGAAGCACAGAGCTGATAAACTACACCAAAGAAGAGTGGGAAAACTGTGTCCACCACTCGCAATTTTAGAAACCCACCTATACTAACGCACAATACCGGCTAAACAAGCATATGAAAGGCAGTGCAGGATCCGAAAGCAAAGGGAAGAACTCCAAGAGGAAATTCTCCAAGCAAAAGCCAGAAGCTGAAAAAGAAGACAGTGAATCGGACACTGACGAAAAAATCCAGGAACAACAGCGAAAAGGCGAACCTAAGTTTCCAAGAGTTGACGGAGAATGCAACCTAACTTTCCTGGCAACTTCCTCAGCAAAGATGGCAAAGAGAACACTTCGAGAAATAAACGCGGTTGTCCCTGCAACCCCGAAATTCTTGAAGTACTCGAATACACCAATTACCTGGGATCAGTCTGATCATCCCGGAAATATCCCAGAACCCGACACGCAAGCTCTAGTTGTAAGTCATATTGTTCAAAACACTAGGCTAAAAAGAGTGCTGATGGATGGAGGATCCAACATTAACATAATGTACCTGGATACACTGAAGCACCTGCGAATCTCCGAGACCCAGCACAATCACATCAACATACGCTTTCACGGCATCGTCCCTGGTAGACAAGCACGATCCCTAGGAGATATTTCCCTAGATGTAACCTTCGGAGAGAAAGATCACTTCCGTCAGGAAAAAGTATCCTTCGAGGTTGTGCCGTTCGAGAGCGTGTATCACGCAGTACTCGGACGCCCAGCTTTCGCCAAATTCATGGCAAGATCATGTTATATTTATAACAAGCTGAAGATGCCGGGGCCAAAAGGAGGAGTAATCACGATAAGTGGAGACTTCAAATTTGCAAACGAGCTGGAAAAAGAAAACGCCCTTTGCGTAGAAAAAGTGATAGCAAAGGAAGAACTGAATGAGTTGGCCAAAGAAGTATCACCGACAGAAATGCCGGCAGGAAAAGAAAGCTGGAAGCCGGCAGATAGCTTCAAAGCTTCCGAGAGTACAAGACAGGTAATCCTAGATCCTAAAGATCCGACAAAGTTTGTCGTAATAGGAACTGGGATGTCCGACAAATAGGAAGGCGAGCTCATTAAGTTCCTCCGTGAGAACTGGGACATTTTCGCATGGTGTCCAGCTAACATGCCAGGCGTACCTAGGGAACTTGCTGAGCACCAACTCAAAGTGATTCCAGGATCTAAACCCGTCAAACAAGGTCTCCGTCGATTCGACGGAAGAGGACGGAAGGCTATTGGCAAGGAAATTATCCGGCTTTTAGCAGCAGATTTTATCCGGGAAGTTATACATACTGAATGGTCTGCAAACCCAGTATTAGTACCGAAGAAAAATAGTACTGCCCTTAGGATGTGTATAGATTATACTGGCCTGAACAAATTGTGTCCAAAAGATAGATTTGCGTTACCGCGAATCGATCAAATAATAGATGCCACTGCTAGCTCTGAGCTTTTATGCTTTTTGGATGGATACTCCGGATATCATCAAATACGCATGAAGGAAGAAGATCAAATCAAAACCTCCTACATAACCCCATATGGAACGTACTATTACATAACCATGCCTTTTGGCCTGAAGAACGAAGGTGCAACTTACCAGCATTGCATGCAACGATGTTTGCATAGTCAGATTGGCAAAAACGTCCATGTTTACGTGGACGACATTGCCGTCGTTTCCAGAGAAAAATACACACTCCTTGAAGATTTGCGAGAAACTTTCGAAAATCTACGCACTTATAAGATGAAATCGAATCCTTTAAAGTGCGTATTCGGGGTTCCCTCAGAAAAACTTCTGGGTTTCATCGTTTCTCATAGAGGAATAGAAGTAAACCCGGAAAAGATCAAAGCAATCTTAAACATCTCGAAGTCCACGTGTGTAAAAGATATACAGAGATTGACGGGTTCTGCAGCAGCCGTTAGCAGGTTTATTAGCCGGTTAGGAGACAAAGCTCTGCCATTATACAAACTGTTGAAGAAATCCGACAAGTTTGTATGGACAGAAGAACCAGATGCAGCATTAACCCAGTTGAAAGAAACCTTGATGAAAGCTCCGGTTTTGGCATCCCCAAAAGACGAAGAACCCATGTGATTGTACCTCACAGCTACAAACCGGGTTATCAGCGCAGTAATAGTTGTGGAAAGGCGGAAAGACGATCAAAGCATACCAGATCAGCATCCGGTGTATTATGTAAGTGAAGTTTTTTCCGAGTCTAAATAAAGGTACCCACACTATCAAAAACTGGCATATGGCGTATTTTTCGCATCCCGGAAACTTCGTCATTACTTCCAAGAACACTCCATAACAGTGGTATGTAAAGCACCACTATGGGATATAATAAACAATGCGGACGCAACAGGCCGAGTAGCCAAATGGGGCATCGAGCTAGCTGTGTTCGACATTAAGTACCAACCCCGGACGGCGATAAAATCCCAGGTGTTGGCAGATTTCGTCGCTAATTGGACAGAAGCAATGGAAAACACACCAATGCCGGAGTCAGAATACTAGGTCATGCACTTTGACGGATCCAATATGAAGGAAGGCGCGGGAGCTGGTGTAGTCCTAAAATCCCCCAAAGGAGACACAATGGAGTATGTATTACAAATACACTTCAATGCCAGTAATAACGTGGCAGAATACGAAGCTCTGCTTCACGGCTTGCAAATTGCAAAAGAAATAGGTGTTAACCGCATCTTGTGCTATGGCGACTCACATTTGGTACAGCACCAGCTCAACCAAACTTGGGACGCCAAAAGTCCCATCATGGCCGAATACCGGAGAACGGTGGACGAGTTCGCAATTTGTTTCCTAGGATTTGAAGTGCTTCACGTCAAAAGGGAAGAAAATTGGAACGCGGATGCATTAGCCCGCATGGGATCAGAAAGGGTGAAAATCCTACCACCAGGTGTGTTTGTCCAGCATCTGTACGAACCATCCATAAAAGGTGGAGATGTCGACTATCCTCTGGTTTCCGAGTCAATTGAAGTCATGCTCGTTAACCCGAAATGGATAATTCCATATCTAAACTTCTTAGTTGATCAGAAGTACCCGGAGGGAGCAGACGAAGTCTTGCAAAGACAAATACAGCGTCGATGCAAAGGATACACGGTAATAAACGGTTTCCTGTATAAACGAAGTACTACCGGAATTTTTCGATGTATTTCGCCGGAAGGGACGAAAATTCTGCAAGAAATTCATGCTGGAGATTGCGGACATCATGCTCAATCAAAAAGCATAGTCAAAAAAGCATTCCGTGCAGGGTTTTTTTGGCTAACCGCCAAGACATATGCTGAACGCATAGTAAATACCTGCGCCGGATGTCAGTATTACGCCAAGCAGACAAATTTGCCAACCCAAGCACTCAAAACTATCCCTATTACATGGCCGTTTGCGGTCTGGGGGCTAGATATGATGGGACCATTCAAAACTGAAGAGGCAGTCTTACACATCTACTCGTTGCAGTGGATAAATATACCAAGTGGGTGGAAGCTAAACCCATCAAAAAACTTGACGGTGCAACTGCCAGAAATTTCATCATTGACTTAGTCATGAGATATGGCGTCCCACATAGCATAATAACCGATAACGGGACAAATTTCTCCATTGGAGAGTTGGCAAAATATTGCCAACAAACGGGAATTCGTCTAGATCTTGCATCTGTGGCACACCCTCAATCCAATGGACAGGTTGAAAGAATGAACAGCTCAATCCTGCAAGGAATACGCCCAAAACTCAAATCACCTCTTAATAGAGCAGCTGGAGCATGGGTGGAAGAATTACCCTCTGTGCTTTGGAGCATTCGGACGACACCAAATAGGTCAACAGGGCAAACCCCGTTTTTCCTAGTTTATGGTGCGGAAGCAATTCTCCCAACGGACATGATCCATGACAGCCCAAGAGTGCAGGATTTCAATGACTCGGATGCCGAAAGTGCACGACAGAATGCCGTCAATCTCTTAGAAGAAGAGCGAGAGCTTGTGCTTCAAAGATCCGCCATATATCAGCAAGGTTTGCAACGTTATCATAGTCGGAAAATCAGGCATCGTTCTTTTAAAGAAGGTGACCTAGTGCTAAGATTGGTACAACAAAGAAAGCACAAATTGGCCCCAGTATGGGAAGGACCATTCGTCATTAGCAAAGCTATGAAAAATGGATCATACTATCTTGTAGACATTCGAGACACGGAAGATGATCCCGAGAAGCCGAATCGCAAAAGAAAGAGAAAGATAGATGATAAACTGGGAGACACAAAGAGGCCATGGAGTATCCAGCAGTTACGTCGCTTCTATACTTAGTTCAATATCTATGTAAACATCTTTGAGATCATGAAATAAAGTTGTCGGAATTCATACTTCTATGTTTTTACATGTTTACTATAGTAAAGCATATTTCCACCTTATCTATTTCCCAATGATCTTTTAAAATACTCAATGTTAAACCGAATTGTGCCTGCGTGCTCGGCGTTAAAAACCTGAATGATTTTCAGCCTAAAAACGGCTTAAGGAAACCCAGATTGTGCATGCGTGCCTGAGTTTCATACAAAAATTCCTTACTGTTCTCTAAATATTATCTGATTATTTTTGTGCTGGATCACTGGAGCTAGTAAGCAAAAATGCCTTTAGCATGATCCATGTTTCCGAGTTCAGACTGATCGGTTATACCCAGTCGATTGGCATGAAGATTAAAACGCTATTGAGCCATTTCAAGCACTAAGGACAGTTAAAGCATACAAACCAGAGAATTTAGAAGATAAAGGAATAATAATAACCCGAAAAACTTGCAAAATAGTTAAATAAAATTGCTGCAAAAGACGGAGTACTTGTTCATTCAAAAGAATAGAAGCATTACAATAATATTTACAACATAAGTTCGGTAATGTCCCTATTTCCTATCTACCCAGGACCCGGAATTATCCTTCAAGCATCCGAGTCGTCTTCGTTGGAGGACTCTTCGGGAATGTCCGGGATTGCCTCCTCCGGATAGGAGATGGAGATGTTGACCATGGAAGCATTCTTGGTGGCGTGACCTTTGATCTCATCAAAGATGCTGGTCCGCTGGGCTTCCATGTACCCTTGCTAGATGCCGGACGCTACACGCCAAGATTTGGCAGAGGGGTAGTGCATGCGCATGAGCTCTAGAGCCATGCGCGCACCACCACGTGCCGCGGATCGCAAGGTGGATTCCTTGGACTCCGCCACCTCCACGATAGCTCCCGGAAGTTTCTCAACTTCCGAGAATTCCCCAGTCCTAGCGGGAAGGAACTTGTTGATAAGCAACATCCCTGCGGCCTTGAGCGCGGTGAAGACCTTCCCAAAGGCTCGGATCTTTTCAATCCGAGTAAGAGCTAGGTCATCTCCTGTTTTTCAGACAAATAACCAAAGTGCTATGAAAAAATTAGAGAAAGATTGTAAAACATCGAAAGTCCGGTAAAAGTAGAATACTTACCGAGAATTTTATCCATCTCGGAGCCCTCCTCCAGGCGAAGGGTCAAGGCATTCTCCAGGTCTCGGATAGTTGCATTATCCTTATCAGCTCGGTTGGAGGCATTAGATTGAGCAATGCCAACAGCCAGCTGGCTGGCCTCCAGTTCCTTCTGAACCCTCATAATTTCCTTATGAAGGTCCATGTTCTCCCGCCGGAGGTTCTCGGCATTGCCGGCATCTTCAGCAATTTGCTTGGCTCTCGCCAAAGCAGCTGAAAAGCAAGTAAAATCCCGAGTTAGAACAACTCGGAAAAATACGTAGGAAAAGGCATACAATTAAAACACAGAGAAATTACATACCTGTCGTTTCCTCCAGCTGACGTTGAGATGATGCCAACTCCGCCTCCTTAACGTCAAGAATAGAGAGAAGTTTTCTAACCTCCTTATTCTTGACGGTAAGTTTGCCAAAAACTTCCAGGTTTATGCTTTCAACGGTTTGCTGAAACACGGAAAAGAAACAAAAGGTTAGCAGCAGGCATAATAAGGATGAAAGCATTAAGTTAAAAGCATGCATTTAACTTATTGCTTGGGGGCTAGAGATATTACCTGGCTCATCCGCTGTAAACCTGACAAGTTTTCGGTGAACTCCTTTTCAAATTCTGCAAAGAGAGACCCGGCAACGTTAAGGCCCTCGTTGATACTCTTGAAATCCTTATCAAAGGTGGGAATAGGTTCTTCCTCAGCTGTTTGAGAGGGACCTCCCCCTTCCGAGACCGCCTTTTCCCTCGTGTCCATTTCCGGCACAATAGGCTGGCTGGTCTGCTTGGTTTCGGCGTTGGGGGCAACAGCATGCTCTTCTGTAGCTGCCACTGGCGTATCCGGGGCGGTTGCAGGAGAAGGGTGTGGACCTCTGCTTGCCACATACTTAAGCTTTTTTAGCTTCTTAGGCTTCAGAGTTGAGGGGGCCAAGCTAAAAAAGATAAATGCCGGAAAGTTAAAACTCTGAGATGAGGGGAAAAGCTCCGATAAATTGAGAAAACCCGGATAACAAACCTGGAAGTAGCGACGGGTACACCGTCAAGATCGATAATTTCCTGCGATGAGGAAATCTTCTTGCGCTTACGGCCGCCAGCAAAGTTGGTGCGCAATGCCTCCAACTCGGCATCAGTAGAAAGATCCGACTCGGAGAGTTCAAGGATCTGTCAAAGAGGCAAAGGCCGGGTTAAAATAAAATCCGAGAAAGCAAAAGGAATACAAACTCAAAAGGCGAAAAATGTACCTTTGGGGCTTTGTTAGATGCCGTGTACATTGGCCGGCTTTCTTCATATTGATCGCGCGAAGCGACCAATTGGTTTACGCGTTTGCGCAGATCTCTTGCCGACAAAGGTTTGTTTGTCGTCCGCATAGCGTCGGCGGTTCCCGTGTATTCGCACATGAGGCGGGAGCCATGGTCAGCCAAAGGCTGCATTCGCCTCTCTAACCAGCATAGAACTGTGTCCATGCCAGTTAGAGGTGGACCGGAGGCGACGAGTTTTGCGATGCGCCGCTTGATCCTGAGAAGATCAGGCGGCAGAGATTGCACTGCTTCTGTTCCCCAGTTTTCTTGGGGAACGGCAACGGTATTAGCGAAAGGTGGAACCCCGGTGGTTTTTCCGGGAAAAGGAACATCAGGATGATAAAAGAAAGAAACCGTCCAGAATTTGACGGATTCCGAGGTCTTGATCTTGGGGAACCAATCCTCCCTGAATCTACGCAGGGTGAAGGATATGGTCCCGCAAGTCGGGAGTGCGCCCTTGGAAGGGTTTTGCTTAACCCCGAAGCAATATTGCCAGAATTCTAACCTAGGAGCTCAACCTAGATACCGACTAAGTAGAGGATGGAGTTGGGTGGCAGATTATGGGGTTGAATGTGGTACTGGTTCAAAACCTGAAGGAAAAAGGCGGACGGTGGAAAACCCATACCTCAGAGAATGTGGGAAGTAAACAGAACTCGTTCCCCGTCCTTAGGGAGGGGCTCGGACTCTTCTTCCGGGCTCTGCCATTTGCCCTTCAATATTAACCCCTCTTTCTCCATTGCTGGGAGAAGAGAGGGTGGAATGCTGCTCTGGCTCCAATTGCCGGCATTTTCCCCTTCGTCCTCGGCCCCGGCGGCGGCGGACGTGGCAGCGAGCTATTCTCCGACGAGAAGTATTTTTTCCTCCGCCGTCTCGGGAGCGAGAGGCGGGGATGGCGCGGAGGAGGACGCGGTCAGATTTGCGGCAGTGAGAGGTGGATCCTCGTTAGCCTGGCCGCTGGCGTTCTTTTCTGGCTTGTCGCCGGTGGCGCGGAGGGGCGAGTCCACCATGGGGTCCATGATGTTGATGATCTCATCAATCTCCATCACGACGGAGCGGTCCGGGGAAGCGTTCGGAGATGCCATTCCCTCGCGGCGCGAGGGGAAATCCGTGCGCTCCGGCGAGGTTTGTGAAAGGCGCGGTTACGAGCGCATGCTGGAACTTGCTCTGCTCACAGTGGCTCGGGCGCTAGGTGCTTGAGGCGTAGAGAACTAGGGAGTGGAAGGTTTGCCGGAGAGGATGGAGATGGCTATTTATAGCCAGAAATCCGTCGCGATACATGCTAACGGCTCTTTTGACCGTTGGATGATCAACGCGTGTCACTTGCCGGAAATTCCGGGAAATGAGACAACGGGTGATTATTGCTATCTCCTCGTTTCCCGCGAGAATCTGTCAGAGATACATTTCAGGGTTTCGCGCTCGAAACCCAAACGTCCCAGACGTCAGCAAAATTAAAGTGCTGACGTATGAAGTTCCTTCTCCGCGAAGGCTCGTGGAAGAAAAGCCGGATTTTCTGAAATCCGAGTTTCGCGTTATCGCATGGTTTAAAGGAAAAGAAGAATCAAGACAGAAAGCCATCATTTCTCGGAAATAATGCAAATATGACGAAAGACGGCAAATTGAAGTCTTAATCCTTCTTGGGGGCTACTGTCGGATATATACCAATTAGGGGTATGTCAGATAGTGGTCTAAAGTGCCGGATTACCAAGGTGGCCTAAATGGTAATGGATCATGGTCTATTGGGCGGCCCAGTAAGCTGACGCACGGAAGCTGGATTCTAGAAGAACCCGGATCACGGCCCGCGTGGTATGGCTTGGAGTAGAAGGCGGATTCCTTGCTTTCCAAGTTAGCACATACCGTAGTCTTCTAGGTTTCTTTTTCTGTAAGCCCTAACCCGGCTATTATATAAAGCCGGACGGGAGATAAGAAAGATAGACAAGAAGCTAGAGGCTAACTCGCCGAGAGGTGGATCCTTGTCGAGTAGCTAAACCTAACCTCACGTTGTACTCTGTTTACTCGAGGCTTTAGTCCTGAATAGTGAGATTGCAGGAGTAGGAACGCCGCATTACTGCGACGTACTGAACCTGGGTAAAACCCTGTGTCATTGTTCATCATACGACCACGTCCCCCCACTATCTCTATCGGTAGTCTCATGGCACCCCCGTCTATGAATTCTACCACGATGTCTCGACAATCGGGTTAGCCTGGATGTAACAGCCTCCAACATCGTGAGGTCGCTGATACCTTGCTGGGCCTTGACATTGAAAAAGCGCTTGAAAAGCGCCCATTGTGGCGCCACCCCAAGGTAACACTCGTATAGCACGATGAAGCATGCTATGTGTTGCATTGAGTTTGGCGGGACGTCGTGTAGCTGCATGTCGTACACCGACATGAGGGCGAGAAGGAACGGGTGAAGGGGGGAAAGACACTCCCTGTCGGATATATGCCAAATGGGGGTATGTGTGGCATTGGCAAAAGACCGGGTTACTGATGACCCACAAGTATAGGGGATCGCAACAGTCTTCGAGGGAAGTAAAACCCAAATTTATTGATTCGACACAAGGGGAGCCAAAGAATATTTGTGAGCCTTAACAAGTGAGTTGTCAATTCACTTGCACCTGAAAGTACTTTTGTTCGCAGTGGTTTATCAGCAGTAACAGTTTTATAGTAGCAGCAGTAGTGAAATAATAGCAGCAGTGGAATGAAAACAACAGCAGCAGTAGTGTTTGAAGTAAACAACAGATTAAATACTGTAGGCATAGGGATGGATGAACAGGCGTTGCATGGATAAGAAAGTTCTAATAATGATCATGTCAGGGGCATTACAGATAAATAAGATGAAGCATCCAAGCACTAAGTAACCATAGGCATGTGTTCCATAAATAGTCGTACGTGCTCGCAATGAGAACTTGCACACCATCTTTTGTCCTACCAGCCCGTTGCAGCGGGGCCTCAAATGAACTACTGGTAATTAAGGTGTTCTTTTTAATAGAACACCGGAGGAAAGCATTAACACTTCGTCAACACATGTAATCCTCACATCGCAGCCATCCCCTCCGGTAGTCCCAATTTCTGTCACTTCGGGGCCTCGGGTTTCGGACAACAATATGTGTAAACAACTTGCAGGTATGATCAAGAAACAATAATTATCATCGTGATTCAATAACATGTTCAGATCTGAGATCATGGCACTCGGGCCCAAAGTGGCAAGCATTAAGCATAACAAGTTGCAACAATGTCAATAACACTAATAGAGGACACTAGGCATTATTACATGAACGATCTCATCCAATCCCTACCATCCCCTTCAGCCTACAGCGGGGAATTACTCACACATGGATGGGGGAAAGATGGATGGTCGATGGAGAGACGTTGGTGATGACGATGTCGATGATCTCCTCCACTTCCCCGTCCCGGCAGGGTGCCAGAACAGGAACTTCTGATCCCCGAACCGAGGTTCGGGACGGCGGCGGCGCTCTGTTGTGTTTCTGTGGAATATGACGAATCCCCTCGCCTTGTAGGGTTGGAGGCTACTTGCAGTCGAAAGGGGAGTCCGAGGGGAGCTCTGGGGCCCACACCCCTAGGTGGCGTGTCCTAGGGGGGCCGCGCCAGGGGGGTGTGTCCAACCTGTGGCTCCTCTCCTGGCCCCCTTCTGGCTCCCGGGGTCTTCCGGGGTGAAAACATCAATGGGCTCTTTTCTGGGCATTTTCCCGAAAGTTGATATTTCTGCACAAAAACAAGACACCAAGGTAATTCTACTGAAAACAACGTTAGTCTGTGTTAGTTGTATCCAAAACACACAAGTTTAGAGGTAAACAATAAGAAAAGTGTTCGGAAAAGGAGATACATTTTTTGACGTATCAGTTACCAGGGTGGCCTTTAGGTAATGGAGAAAAGCCCATTGGGCGGCCCAATAATCTGACGCGTAGGAAGCCGGATTCTAAAAGAAAATGGATTCCGACCCACAAGTGATACTACGTGGAGAAGAAGCCAGATGCCTTACTTTCCAAGATTAGATACTTTCCGTAGTATTCTAGGTTTCCTCCCTGTAAGTCCTAATCCGGCTATCTATATAAAGCCATACGAGAGCGAGAGAACAACAAGACGAGTTAGCGAAACCATACTCACAATTGTACTATGTATACTTCAGGCTTCGGCCCTAATTTTAGTAAGATTTCAGGAGTAGGAACGCCGCCGTAGTTGCGACGTACCGAACTGGGCAAATCGTGTCCTCGCTTCCAGTTCTCCCACGTTCCCCCACGGTTCTACCAGTAAGCTTATGGCACCCCCGTCCATGATCCTAACTACAAAGTCTCGATAGTTGGCGCCCACCGTGGGGCCAGCAGCGTCGGGAGTTACGTTTCGAGTGGGGGTACTCGGCAGAATTGGCAGCACGATCACTGTTGGAAGCCTGGAATTTGACGGCAATGTCGGGCGCTTCCTCGACAACGAATCCTATATGCTGGCACGGAATCATCTGGTAAGTGCATGCGTCTTACCGATTGGATCCACTAATGTTTTTATCGGTTTAACAGCAAAAGCAATGGGATTCTGTGGTGGAAGTAATTTTATCCCACCCGCCCTATGCCTAATAGATGAAGGCTTGAATGCCGGACTCTGCTCAGATCTTCCCTACTCATACATAGGGGCACATCAAAACTCAATAACTTCATATCACGAAAACATGAATGAATCTGCCACCTCTTCAGAGATGCCTGCAGCCATATCGCACTTCGTTGGCATGGTACAGTCACAGATTGCCGAAAACACGAAAGACGACAATCCCATGGAAAATTGTAACATCCCAGTGTTTGGGAAGTTATAAGGATCTAAATATAATATGTGTATTTGCAAAGCATGCATCTAAAACACGGAAAATTTTGGCGCGAAAGTTTAAACAAACCAAAGTGACAAATGTTTCACTTGACATGATGAAATAGGACTAGATCATCTGGTCAAGAGTACAATTGGAGTGATCTTTATAAGAAGTATCTTAAGAAACCAAATCATCTGGTTACACAAACCATAATTGGTTGTGACCAACACTAACTCTCAACAAGCCTAACCTCAAGTCTATAAGTGACTTGAGAGAAATCAACTAGGTGTCTAGAACTCGAAGAGGGGTGAGTATCCAAATCACACAGTTGATGATCTTACTTCTGCAAGTTAGTCATGTATAACTGGATGATCTTATCAGTCCTGAAGGATGAACCTGAACGTGGAAACAAACCTTCTTAAACCAATACTAAGCCCTGATCACTGTCTGTGATCTTTTCAAAACTCTTGTCTACGTATCTGCATGACCAAGGTTACAAGAGAAGCAAACTAGGAGGGAGCCAAGATCAGAAGACATCAACTGAGGGGGGTTGAAATCCTGGTGTTTGGTGTCATACAAGAATAATTTGAATACATGACCTGATCAATCTTGTAAGCAGATTATTTCTGAGGGCAGTAAACACTGGAGTTTCAGTAGGTTAACTTATACAAGAACAAATTGGTAATTGACTCAAAATCAATATAGAAGTGGCAACTGGAGATTTGTTTGCAAATCCTTAAACACTGGAATAATAGGAATTTCGTCGTCTTCCTGACTTAGGATTTAGACTTGAAGAGGGGAGGTGGAAAGAATTTCGACATGACCTCTAGGTATTGTTTGATTTGAGGATTCAATTCGAAATTCGAAACAAAAGAACTTTTGTACTTGGAATTTGAATTCAAATTGATTGTCAAGGTGAATTGAATAATTAATTCTTAATTAAGTTTAAAACATTTCTTAAATTAAATCTTTATTCAATTCAGTTTAATTAGGAGAATTATAAAAGTATAAAACAATAAGCTTTATTGCTTATAAAATCATAATACAAAGTCATTACAATATCCAACAAATAGAAGTACATTTCTGTTACAATATACTTTTATAATATGAAATTCCTATACTAATTCTTGCAAGCTTTATAAGTCTCCAATTGATCTTTTGTACCTACAAAATAAACAAGAAAGAAAAACAAAGGAAAATAAAAAGATAAGATAAGTGGGGTTAGTACTCTCAGCCAGGTAGTGAGGTGCACTACTAATCGCATCATCGATTTTAAGCTTAGACAAGTTTAGTATCTGTTCAAATCAGAGAAATAGCCTCGGTATAATCTCATTGGCTAGCCATCAGGAAATACAAGTGTCAGGCAAAAATAAAGACAGCACCAGGATAAGACCAAGTGCAAACCGAGCACATCTCCCAGAAAATATCCTAGGCAACGTAGGCAAGCACACAACACACTCACCAGCACACTTTGGTGCTGTCAAGACCCCTGTTGTGGTATAAATACCACATCAGCCGCAAGGGAGAGGAGACCAAGCTCACTTTCCCCTGTACACAGCTCAAGCTCATACCACAAGAACACCACCATCAGAAAACCAAAGCACCACAAATCAATTCATCCAACAAATATCTGTGAAACCATAGATCCAGTAGGATAACAACAAGGCCAAGTCACAAGCTGGGGAAGCAGACCTGGAGCAAAGCAAAGCAAGGCCAAGCCTGGAGCCAGAGGATCAAGGGAGCAGGAACTGCAGGGGGAAGGCCAACAAGCCAGCAACACCACCCAGCAGTAGATCCACAAGATCAACACACCATCCCAGCATCAACACATAACAGGTTGATCTCTACACACAACTCAGCAATAAATTGCTAAGATATGCACAGAGAGGGGTTGGGATTTATTTCCCTCAGTCTAGCATAGTGTTGCTATGCTAATCACATCACAGGGAACTAAAAGGTAGCATAGTATCTGTTCCTATCTACAAGATTGCCTCAGAACAATATCATGGGCCTTGGGGCAATTTAACAAGCATTAATCTGTTCTTATCAGATATAACAAGCAAACCATTAATAGTGTAGTTGCTGGGCACCAGAATCATAAGAATTGGTACCTCCAAACACAACTCACCAATTCAAATATTCCTTAGAAACACAAGTGGTACATGGTGGCACATCCTCGGAACCTTAAGGTTCAGAGTAGCACCCACCAGTTGGCATACATAGATGCCCAATAACTAGCTCCAACATCTCAGATTTGCAATTAGCTCAAGCACAATATCTGTCCTTATATAAAACTAGGGCCTCAGACTATTGCATCACAGGCTAGGGGCACCAAGATCAAGTAAATCATGTTCTTATCAATTTAAATAGCTACCAGGAGCACAAATACTAAGTAAATGGACTAAGACAAAGCTTCCAATTTGTATACACAAATGTTGCTGGGCACTTGATGGAGGGATACTAACCCGGTAGGCCAACTCCAAGGCATAACCCGGCCCAAAGGACGCTGCGCAAGATCCGACTAAGGATAAAGAAACTTCTGGAAGGCCCAAGTTTGTAGGCCTCGTAACCCGGATTGTGGGTTACAGTAAAGGAAAGTTAGGGTTTGTATGCGGTGTCCGGGTAGGATTCAGGGTGAACCTTGGAGAGTAAGCCAGGGGGTACGGGTGCTTTATAAACCGACCCCTGGGTCTAGTTGAGGGGAATCTAAGAACACTAGCAGTATCGCTTGGTATCAAGCATCCAGTGTATACGAGAGATCGAGTTAATATATTAAGATCGGAGACTCGGCGACTTGATCGCCGGCTACCAGATCAAATTCCATCATGTTTTCCTCTGAGCTAAACCTTCTCCCAAACGCCTGTGTCGTCTTGCCCCAAGATCAGTTACCCCCGGTAACGTCTGCCGTGATTATCCCACGACAGTTGGCGCCCACCGGGGGGCCTGCGTCCAAAGGTGTTTACATCACGGGAGAAGCTCGGAAGAACATGGAGAATCTTGTCGTCGGCGAGATCTACATCGACCACGAAGGAGAGAAGATGGTGGACGATTCCGGCTGGGGGCCGGAGTCGGATCACCTCGAATCCGGATCTACTGTGACGATCGGACAGATCATCGTCTTCATCGGTATGGTACGTACATATGATTTAAAAGGACAATATCATGTGCATACCACAGGAACTTCTAATAGGGACAAAAAGATACTCAAGCAAGCTGTGAACTCGGTTTCCTCGGCCGGTTCGGGATACCTGAGATGGGCGGAGCAAGAGATAACGTGGAGCAGAAGAGATCACCCGGAAAGAATAGAGCAACCAGGAGTCTTAGCATTGGTAGTCGCACCACAGGTTAATGGTTACGAGTTAAAGAGGGTCCTGATGGACGGTGGAAGTAGCATCAATATCTTGTACTGGGAAACTTTTTCGCGCATGGGTCTCAAAGAGTCCCAGCTACAGAAAAGCTCAACAATTTTTCATGGAATAGTGCCGGGTCACTCGGCATGTCCCGAGGGGAAAATCGCATTGGAGGTAGCTTTCGGAGAATCAACGGATAATTATCGAGTTGAGTGGCTCACGTTCGAGGTGAAATTGCGCAGTCCTTATCACGCACTATTTGGAAGACCGGCTTACGCCAAATTCATGGCCAGGCCGTGTTACGTGTATTTGCAGCTGAAGATTCCGGGTCCTAAGCAGACCATCACCATACATGGAAGCCGGGATATAGCGGCCGAGTGCGACGAAGGAGATTCGGTAATGGCCGAGCAAGCTTGCAGAAAAGAGGAACTCAAGTATTATCGGTCTCAAGTAGATCCGGATGATGGAACCGCATTGAAAAGGCCTAATACTAAGGACGAAAGAGCAAAATTCAAGGCAGCACAAGACACCAAGATGATAGATTTTGTCGAAGGTGATTCCACTAAACAATTTACTATAGGGTCTAACTTGGACAACGAGCAGGAGAAGGCACTTGTGGAGTTCATTCGTTCGAATGCGGACGTATTCGCCTGGACACCTAGCGATATGCCGGGTATCCCTACAGAGTTGGCAGAGCACAGTTTGCATGTAGATCCCAAGTCCAGGCCTGTGAAGCAGGGCTTGAGGAAGATGAATGAGGAAAGAAGGAAAGCTATAGGTGAAGAAATTGCTCGGCTATTGACAGCCGGCTTCATCATGGAAGTATTTCACCCGGATTGGTTAGCAAATCCGGTGCTAGTGATGAAAAAGACCAATGAGTGGAGAATGTGCATTGATTTTACGAGTCTCAACAAGCATTGCCCAAAGGATCCGTTCGCACTACCAAGGATAGATCAGATCATAGATGCAGTAGCTGGGAGTGACCTATTGTGCTTTCTGGACGCTTATTCCGGGTATCATCAGATTAAACTCAAGAGGGAGGATTGGGAGAAAACATCGTTTATAACCCCTTTTGGGGCCTTTTGTTACAAAACCATGACATTTGGGTTAAAAAACGCTGGCGCAACTTATCAACGGTGTATTCAGAAGTGCTTCGAGGACCAAATTGGACACAACGTCCATGCTTATGTGGATGATGTGGTTATCAAGACCAGGAAGGCAGAAACATTTATCGACGATCTGAAGGAAACGTTCAAGAACTTAAGGAGGTGTCAGATGAAGCTTAACCCGACAAAGTGCGTATTTGGAGTTCCAGCCGGGAAATTACTTGGCTTTATCGTTTCCGAGAGAGGAATTGAGGCAAACCCGGACAAAATCAAAGCTATCCAAAGTCTGAAAAAGCCAGAAAATTTGAAGCATGTTCAAAAGCTCACGGGTTGCGTAGCAGCCTTGAGCCGATTTATATCAAGACTCGGAGAAAAGGCAATACCCTTGTACCGGCTCTTGAGGAAATCCGACAAGTTTGTATGGGATCAGGAGGCGGATGAGGCGTTCGAGGCACTAAAGAAGCAGCTATCTGAAGCACCAGTGCTAGCGGCCCCGGGTCCTAAAGAGCCTATGTTGCTATACGTGGCAGCTGGCCCCCGAGCCGTCAGTGCAGTAGTGGTTGTGGAGCGTAAAGAGGATGGGAAAGGTTATCCAGTCCAGAGGCCGGTTTATTATGTCAGTGAGGTATTATCAGAGGCAAAGCAGCGCTATCCGCATTGGCAAAAGCTGGTTTTCGGGTCTTTGGCCAGCCGGAGACTGAAGCCGTATTTCCAGGAACACCCCATAACAGTGGTTAGCTCAATACAAATGTCGGATATCATCAGAAACTCGGATGCGACCGGAAGGTTAGCCAAATGGGCGATAGAAATGGGGGATTATCACATCAGCTACGAGTCCAGGTCAGCAATCAAATCTCAAGCTTTGGTTGATTTCGTTAATGATTGGACACACACAGGCATGACTACCATGGTTCCAAGCTCCGAGTCATGGATTATGCACTCCGATGGATCAAAGCAGTACGAGGGATCAGGAGCTGGAGTGGTGCTAACCTCACCCAAAGGAGACAAATTGAGTTACGTACTACAAATTCACTTTGACTGTTCCAACAACGTGGCCGAGTATGAGGCCCTATTCCATGGCTTAAAGGTAGCCAAGGAGATGAACATTAAGAGGATACGATGCTTTGGAGATTCGGACCTTGTGGTACAACAGGTGTCAGGAACTTGGGATAGAAAGGACGCAACTATGGCGGCATACCGCAGGGAAGTTGATAGGGTTGCGGGATGTTTTTCCGGGTACGAGGTGGAGCATATAGACAGAAGAAAGAACGAGGCAGCCGACGCCCTCGCTAGACTCGGCTCGCGCAGAGAGCCGGTTCCACCTAACGTTTTCCTGGACGAATTATGGCGACCATCAGTTAAAACCGAGTCAGAAGAGGAATTGGCAAATCAAGACCCGGATTTAGGATTCGTGGCCACTATACGTGCTATTCCCGAATGGACAGAACCGTTTTTGGCCTACCTATCACGGGGCGAGTTACCACAGCAAGAGGTGTTAGCAAGGCAAATTCTGCGACGAGCAAAGGGATATTCGATCATCAATGGGGAGTTATACAAGAGAAGCACCGCGGGGGTCTTTTTGCGTTGCGTGGTACCAGAAGAAGGCCGGCAGATTCTCAAGGAAATCCATGAAGGCGATTGCGGGCATCATGCATCCACAAGATCCCTTGTGGCCAAGGCTTATCGACACGGATTTTTCTGGCTCACGGCTCTAGCAGATGCGGAACGATTAGTAGCAAGGTGTGACGGATGTCAAAGGTACGCTCGCCAAACCCATGTGTCGGCTATGGAATTACGGACCATCCCGTTAACTTGGCCGTTCGCTGTCTGGGGGATGGACATGGTTGGCCCCTTTCATATGTCACCTTGCAAGAAGACACATCTTTTAGTGGCTATTGATAAGTTTACCAAGTGGGTTGAGGTTATGCCAGTTACTAATTGCGAAGCAGCTACAGCAGTCAAGTTCCTGAAAAGAATTATCTACCGGTTTGGGTATCCTCACAGCATAATTACCGACAATGGAACCAACATGTCCCTTGGTGAGATGGAAAAGTTCTGTGGCAACAATGGAATCTGGCTTGATGTAGCATCAGTGGCTCATCCACACAACGGACAAGTGGAGAGGGCAAAACCAAGAATTGCTTCGCGGATTGAAACCACGATTGCGAGTCCCCTGTATCAGGGCTGCTGGCGCATGGGTCGAAGAACTTCCTTCCGTGGTTTGGGGTATCAACACTACACCTAACAGATCCACTCAGATGACACCCTTCTTCATGGTCTATGGTGCGGAAGCAGTGTTACCGAGTGACATTATCCATGATTCACCGCGAGTATCAGCTTACGTCGAAGTGGAGAACGAAAAGACCCGGCAGGACGCCGTAGATATGTTAGAAGAACAAAGGGAACAAGCCCTGGAGAGATCAGCCATTTATCAGCAAGGTTTACGGAGGTATCATAGCCGGCGCGTGAAAACCCGGGTCTTCCAGGAAGGAGACCTGGTTCTGCGCCTGGTACAATCAAACGAAGGAAAACACAAATTATCACCACCATGGGAAGGACCGTTTATCATAAGCCGGAATCTGCATAATGGATCGTATTACTTGGTAGATGCAAGGGAGGAGTCGGCTACAGTTAATGACACCGCTCATACCACTTCATCTATGCAAGAAAAAGACAGGCCATGGAACGTGGCTCAGCTACGTCCATATTATACTTAGTAAAGACTATATTGGCAAGAGGAATTGCACGATGTAACAGGCATCAGGTTTCAGACGTACTCTTTTCCTATCCAGGGTACCCTTGGGGACTGGATGGGTTTTTAGTGAGGCGGCTTGCTGACCTAACTTTTTCATATCAAGTAAAGAGATGGTTATTCTTATGTTCTTCAGTCTCAGTACGTTGCATATATTCAGGTCTTGGGGGCTGATTGCTTGAATAGCACAGTTGCAAACTCAAAGACCCGGCCTTGATGCCAATGAGTTATGAGGGCCGATTACTCGCAAACGAGTACGGCTGCAATCTTATAACCGGACAAAGGAGCCAAATTTTCTTGACTTTTCTTACTTAAGCTCGATGTGACTCGCACTAAAATGGCATGATTTGCTCGCTTACGATTACAATCAGCCATGAAGCCCAATGGGACTTGGTTGACCCTGTCTTCGTACAGATGTAACAACATGATATCCATGCGAAAGCCGGCTTATAGTACAAGATAGTCAAAAGGGTCATCTAAACCACAAGTTATGCAGAGTACAGGGCTAATAGCCGGAAACTCAACGATTATTAAGCATAACTTCATAACCTATGTGAAACGGCTCTGGGCTTTTTGGATTTAGCAGCAAACAATGTGTTCTCCTTAAAAAATCACGTATCCCCAACTCAGAAATCCGGGTCTTGGGGACTCGGGATCTTGAGAAAGAGAAAAATTGCTTAGTTGTTAAAGCTCAAAAAGTCCAAACATCCGAGTCTTGGGGGCTTGGGGACTTCGAAGCAAGTCCGCTTGCCAACACCCATGAAACCCGGAAACCGAGTCTCACAAAAGGAACAATAAAGAAAGACGGATATCTAGAGCAAATGAGTTCAAAAGTGAATAAATTTAAAAGCTCAGAAGAGGAATAGAGTGTATCAAGACCTTAGCGTGCATTACAAAATCCCGGTAAATGATATCAAAGGTGCACAGGCGCACCATCCAAAAAATAATTGTTTAAACGGCACATCGGCAGACTGACGCATGAGAAGTGGCATAAAGGAGCAGGTATCACTCGGCATCCTAAGCCCCGGCGTCCATCTTCTCCTTACCCTTGCCGTCACTTGGGGTAGCAGCAGCACCCGGATCAGCAGTGCCGGCCCGCGCAGGAGGAGGAACGACTGGTGTGGAGGTAGCGGGCGCAGAGTCGGCTTCAGCCTTCTTTTTTGCAGCCTCCTCCCTCAACTTAGCAGCTTCCTCCTTCCATCGGGCAAGCATGTCATACGGCTCGGGAAGATCCGACTTAACAGCTTCACCAGCAGCATCATAAGCAGGAACGAGGGAATCGACATCTAAGCCATCAGCAATCACGCTGGCCGGGTAGCGGACCTCCTTCTGGACGGCCTGGAAATCCTTCACGGAGAACTTGGACCCATCAAGCTTGTATTCCGGGAAACCTCCCATAAGCTTGGCTAGCTCGAGCTTAGGGAAGTAAGCCTTGGCAAGCGCAAGACCCCGGGTTACTCCAACCCGGCAGGACGAGCGTTTCCAGTGCCAAATCCACTCGGGGATAGTGGAGCAAGCGTCTAGCATTCTCTTCAGGTCGCCATGCCCTTTATCCGGCCACCGTATTTCTTGAAGGATCCATTTGGCGGCCATAGCTGCCGGATTACGCTCTTGATAGTTTTCAGCCTGGCAATGTCACCCTCGTCCGGCATCACTTCATCCGGACCTGCAGAAATGGAAACATGAGTCAGGAAATTCCGGCTATTTATCAAAAGAATAACCCGGATGAAGAAGCGTACCAAGCAAAGCACGGTACGTATCAGCAATTTGAACAGAAAGGCTCGTCAGATCATCTTCTGCTGTATGAGCCCTCCTCCTATACTTCTTCATTATCGTCCTGCTCCTCCTGGCCTCAGCCTCGGCCGCCTCACGCAGAGCCACCTCCTTTTCAATGAGCTTGGTGGCGGCGCGGATGGCTTGAGAACGAACACGGCCGATGGTGGCTTTGTTCCGGTGGCGAGCCCTAGATTCTTGCGGTGGCGTTGCGAGAGCGCAAGGTGTGAGGAAGGAAGGGATAAGTTGGAGTGAGGCGTCGGATTCTAGGTTACCCTTTGAGCACTATTTATAAGGTGAGGGTGAACCTATTCTAACGGCCAAAAGCCAGAAATTATGGGGTAATGGTTATCCATGCGGATTTTGCGAGATGTGCTTCAGGTATTGAGCGAGGTATCCGGGCAAAAAAGAGAAAGAGATCCACTCCGTAAAACCAGGGTCAATTATCGAGTAAAAGTATAGAATCTTGACGTTTTTATCAGGGTTTTGACCCGGAAATCTGAGCAGTGTGCTTGGAGGGAAGCCGGGTTACTATATGGCCACCATGGAGTTAGTCCTAGCTATCTATCAAAGCACCTTAACCCGGCCTCCATACACTTGTGTGTTTGATATCTTTGCAGGGAATAGCAAGCGCTTCAAGGAAGGATCCGTGAAGCCCAAGCTATTCTGGGGACTACTGATGGAGGGATACTAACCCGGTAGGCCAACTCCAAGGCATAACCCGGCCCAAAGGACGCTGCGCAAGATCCGACTAAGGATAAAGAAACTTCTGGAAGGCCCAAGTTTGTAGGCCTCGTAACCCGGATTGTGGGTTACGGTAAAGGAAAGTTAGGGTTTGTATGCGGTGTCCGGGTAGGATTCAGGGTGAACCTTGGAGAGTAAGCCAGGGGGTACGGGTGCTTTATAAACCGACCCCTGGGTCTAGTTGAGGGGAATCTAAGAACCCTAGCAGTATCGCTTGGTATCAAGCATCCAGTGTATACGAGAGATCGAGTTAATATATTAAGATCGGAGACTCGGCGACTTGATCGCCGGCTACCAGATCAAATTCCATCATGTTTTCCTCTGAGCTAAACCTTCTCCCAAACGCCTGTGTCGTCTTGCCCCAAGATCAGTTACCCCCGGTAACGTCTGTCGTGATTATCCCACGACAGCACTAATCCAGTGGACTACTACCTCAACACAACAAGTATGCATATATTTGCATCATGTTCCAGTAAGCACAAAGAGAGGGGAAAACATAACATATGTTTCAGTTAAACAGAAATGAATTCCATGGGGGGGCAGTGGCACATTCTCTGAACCTAAGATTCAGAGTAACACCTATCAAAAATAATTACACCCATAGAATTTACTGGAGCGTCACATATTGGTGTGCTCTGTCCAACACATATTAATCCAAAGGGACTAATCACAGGGAGGAACCCTAGGGGATTTTTCCACAGCAAAGGCATAGGGAGTATATCCCAGATCAACTCCCATCACTAGCACGAGGGAAAAGATCAACATAACTTCCACAACAAATTTGCAACAGAAAATAATTCCTATGTGCAAGTCATCCCAAACTAAAGCATATGTGCTTCAATACCATCATAAGATGGAACAATTTCCTCACATCATCTGTATCAAAAATGTCATTGGGAAAATTTCCCAAACCTAAGCAATCCAGCAGAAACCCCACAGGAATATCACAAGGCATCATGGCATGAACACTGGCACGAGGGCCAGGTTCAAGAGCATAGGAGGGAGGAGACAGAGAGAGCTGGGGAGGAGACAGAGAGAGTTGAGGGAGGTGAGGAACTCACAGGTGGTCACCATCATGGTGACCACAGCCAGTTGGAGTAGCGCAGAGCGGCGGCGTGGCCCCGCGGTTGCACTCCAGGAGGCCTTCCCGGCGGCGCCTCGTCACCGTAACCATCCACGACCACGGGAAGTAGCAGCAACACCAGGAAAGCACGTGGGCGCCCTGATTCACCTCGTGGAGCAGGAACAAACCAGAGAGGGGTGGAGCGCCCCGAGCTCCCTAACCCTAGAGTTAGGGTTTGCTTGTACACGAGGAGCACAGCGAACAGCAAACAGATCGAGGTGGAGGAGAGGGTAGAGGGCGAGGTGGTGCGTCGATGGCGTCCATCCACGGACGCAGGGTGGCCGGAGGGAGTCGGGAAAATCGCCGGAGGGGGAGGCGATTTCAATCGCCTCTGCGTCGCCTCACGCAGAGGGAGGAGGTGAAGGAGAAGGGAGCTCGGGTGTGTGCGCCTGGTCTGGTCCGGCTCGACCAGACCGGCGGGTTAGGTCCAACCCTAACCCAGGGACCACCTGTCAGCCCTAGGGGCAATACGGTCATTTGACCAAATCCTTAAATAAAAGAATTATAATAATATTAGAAAACAATAAATAAAATTCTACAAATTTCAAACCTTTGCAATATAACTAATTCTTAATCTAGTAAAATAGTTGTATATTAAAATTAATAAAAATAATCCAATAATATTAATAGTCTTAAAATTATAATTTTAAAGTAATAATTTCATAATAAAAACTTGATTTAGAACAACCAAATAAAATTATATCTTCTCAAAACTTAATTCAATACCTATTCATTTCAAAACATTCCATAAACTATGTTTTCTGAGAAACCAATAAGTACTTAATTAATTAAATAAAATAAAGAAGTAATAGTAGTAATAATAATAACCATTAACTCTGGGAAATAATAAATAATTCATAAAATCAGAAAAATACAAGTTATATACCAAAATGTTCCAAATGACTTATCCAATTCATCTATGATGTTTTCAAAGCCATTTGACTAAGTTTTCATGGGTTCAATCTTTGCCTAGTCATTTAATTCATTTAAAATCAATAAATTAATAGGTTGTGCAAATCTTTTCAGAAGCATTGCATGATATATCAAATTAAAGAGAAAAGAATTTCCAATTCAAATAGGTTAAACATAAAACATTTTCTTCAACTTATAAAATTGTTTTAAAGGGTATAATGGAATCCTGTAATATTCCATTATAACCATAAACAACTACCTCAAACATTATTTTCCCTATTAATAAAACCCCATGTTTTCGCACCTACTAAAACCTATCATCACTAGTCATTAACAAGTTGTGTGATGATAGAGTAGTTTTATTAGCTCATCTTTTTCAACTAAACTCATTATCATTAGCTCTGCACTTTCGAACATAAAATAAAATGTGTCAGTTATCTATTCAATAATTATTTTCCATGTGTTGTTGTTTTGTTATTTAATCAAGTAATAAACACTTTTACCTAAACAAGATAACAATTGTTTGCTAAATAAAAGTGAAACACATGTAAGACTAAAAGAAGTAATAACCACATCACCACAAGTAATGAAACAATTCACCTAAAACTCATAAGATTAAGTTATCATATCAAACATAGCTTACACTTGTAAGCTGGGGTAATTTCTAGGGTATTTCACGATGCATCTCATTACTATGCATGTATCATCTTGCCAATGTTTTCTGTAGTCCTTACCGGGACTACTTTGCTATCTTTCAGATATCAGGATTTTCTACGAGACCCTCTAACCCGAAGACATGGTTTATTATTGTTGTTTCAATCTCAGGCAAGTTCATCACTTGCTCATATCCTTTGCAGTACTTCATAACAAACTATTTGCAAAAACCCTATCGTATTACCACCTGTTCTCAAAAGAATGCATGATCCTATTTTTATAATAATATGACTAATTGAATGACTACCCGAGTGGTAGTGTTCTGTTTGGTGGTCGGATGGAACCATGGTAAGATGAATAGGTCAAAAGAAGGTTTCATCTACACGGGAACGTATTACCTAGGATTAATCACAACTGCCGTCAGGATTCTTGCGCCGTAAATTCGCGTTGACCATGGATCTTCTATGGGGGGAGTAAGTCAGCCGTGATACTTTTCTCGTTCGCATGTCAACGGGCTGCCGGAGACGTACGTTGTAGGTTCTGCGGGACTACATGCACATGGGTGGGATCCCTTAATTCCCACGGACTCTGCGGGTCTATGATGGTCTGCAAGGGGCGCGTAGATATCCATCGTGAGGGGTGGAATCAGGCGTTCAACCTGCTGGCAGAAATGGGTGGGCATGCATTGTGCGGAGAAGCACGGTTTGGCTTGGATCAACAACCGGGCCCCACACCTGAGTGGGAGTGGACAGGAATGTACACCTGGTTGTGTAACATGGTCTTGGTCGTCCATGGGTAAAGTAACGCACCTCTACAGAGTGTAAAAGGATGTGGCATGTTACCCCTTGTTCCGGGAAGGAGCTGCGAACGCCGCAGGAAAGGCAACTCCATGAAAGTTCTAATCCTGTGAAGATCTAGCGGGCATAGTTTTCAGAATTAAAAGCAACCTCTTGAAGAAAGTTTTACAAAACCTTGCATTAGCTTATGACTCTTTCGAGTCTAAAGCTGTAGTTAGTGTCCCAACTACCCACTATATATCATGAACTTGCTGAGTAACGCTCGTTACTCATTCTATCCCGTTTGACCCCTGCTTAGAGTTGAAGCCCTACTGAAGTCGTCATCGAGAAGACATCGCTGTCTAAGGAAGCTAGGTGGAGTCTCATACTACTTAGCCAGTAAAGCATCGTCATCAACAACGCTGATGGAGGAGAAGCTATCAAGGTGGAGGTGGAGTCCATGGTTAGACTTAGCTGTTACAAGCCATAGATTAGGGCTGACATCAGCCGTAGTGGAATTAGTTCTAAGCTAGAGTTCTTCTCCAGCTTGGAGCTTCGAGTTGTTCTTCTGATGTTTCATTTGCTGAGATCTTCTTTGATCTTCAAAGAGATTATCAAGATTTTGTAATGAAGTTTGTATCCTATTGTTTTGCCTGGTCCCGCTGTGTTTCTGTTGTACCACTCTGAGAGATGTAATATTCACGGATAAGTCCTTCTGTGAGTATTATGTCACCGACTTGCGCACTACACTTGCAGTGGTGTGTTGGGTCACCACAGATGGTATCAGAGCGAAGCGATCTTAGGTCTAAAACCTTTTAGGAGATCTGTAGGTTGGTAAAGATTATAGGAAGCCATCTCATCTAAACCACATTTCCTACAACTATGATAATCATTCACTTGGGAATGATATGATCATACTTGTATAGAATTTCTTACTCAACCTGAGTAAATCTACTTACCTATTTTCTATATAGCTAGGTATGAATAGTTAGAAGTTTAGCATGTATTAGTGCTATTGTGAAAAGGAGAGTTCTAACATGGTGAGAGATGAATAAGTCACAGTTATGATTACCCCATTCTATGAATGTATAGGATGGAGTATAATGTGATATAGAGTAAATTTAGGAGTCATAAATTAGGAATGTTTGAGAATCTTGAACTGTCGTTAAACCAGGGTAACTACAGGGTATATACCATATCCTTGGTTACCAAGTCTGGAGTTGAATCATTATAGTTTAGTACATAGTTAGGAGAAGGTAGAAGCATTGATGGAAGCTACATTACTACTCCTACGATGTGACCAACAACATGAAGGATCCACAGGTGCCATGAGAAGCTTGTCATAATCAAGATGAGTTAATTCAATTGACGTGGTACTTAGTCCTATATGGAACCAAGTTAGACAACAACTACTATAGGATTATTTTGTCTTGGTTTATTCCATTGCAGTAAGGCATGCAATTGGAGTAATTACCTGGGCAAAGAGTGGTTGTGTAGACTAGGATAACAACGTAATATATACCTACCTGTAGTGTATAGCATTTAAGAGCCTTGGTACTTGAGATGTTTTACTCTAAGTACCTCTATGTCACAGGCTTTTGATGCATGAGTGATAACTGCATTTGGGATTTATTGGATCTTATTTGGATCTTTGATTGACTAGATCTGTGCATAAAGTTGGAACTTGATGTGCATATGCATGTGCAAACATTGAGTTCTATCTTGATGTTACTGGTCTAGAGGGTATAGGATTAGTATGAGAGCGGCCTGAGATCTCAGCTGATTGAAGTAACTATCAAAGCTCTGGAAGTCCTTGAAGTCAAGAAGGTAGAAATCAACAAAGCAGTGATGGGAATGGACCACATTCCACATTTTGCTTGGAGTTGGTGACATACTTCATCAACACATGGAGATATACCACAAGTGATGTCAAGAAAATCACATGAGTAGCTATATCCAAGAAGGAAATATGAAGAAGTTAGATAATAACTTTATAGAGTTGTTCCGTAGAAGTTGAAACCCAATGATATTGAAGGACCATAGGAAGTATCCAGTGGAATGGGTTATAGTCTACTTTAGGGAAGAGTTAAAACTCGAGGAAACTCGAAGATATTTTCACTAAATAGATGAGTTCAAATCAATGTACAATATGGTGTACAAGCTTCTTTGAGCAGTATTCCTCTTGAGACTATTAGATTGAACCAAATGGAGTCCTAAATATAGACAATATTTAGTATACCGGAAGAATTATATTGGTTATACATCACCTGGTGGATAGACCAAATGTTCTCCAAAAAGTTGTGAGAGATAGGAAACCATACCTATTCACCGGAGAACAAAACTTGGTACCCATTATATGGTGGAAATACCACGTGTTCTTCGTGAAATCATTAGGAAGGCCTAGTAACAAAACAGAGTTGTCATAACAACTGGCATAATATTAGATCATCTTGCAAGACAACTTAAGGTGAACACTCAAGACAAGAGGCTACACATGCCAAGGTCAACACAAGAAAACAATGGTGAATATTCAACGGTCTACAGAAGTTCTCTCTACAGATCTTTACGTGAGAGAAGTTGAACTTCGGGACGAAGTTCTTGTTAAGGGGGAGAT
>JAPCYS010000030.1:0-30526 GCA_028641055.1 Alopecurus myosuroides | reverse complement strand
ACAATCCAGTGTGATGAGGGGATAGTAACTCGGTATGCCAACCCCAGGTGTAATCCGGCCCAAACGGCGTATGGACCAAATCCGGCTAAGGACGCAGAAGCTTCCGGAAGGCCCAGGGCTTGTAAGGATCGTAACCCGGATTGTGGGTTACGATAAGGAAAGCTAGGATACGTATGTAGAGTTCGAGTAGGACTCAAGGAGCGCTTTGTATGGCAAGCCAAAGGGGGTATGAGTACTATATAAACCAACCCCTAGGCTTCGCCTGAGAGAGATTCAAGTCATAACTGTAACACCTATTATCGAGTATCCAGTATAATCATATCGAGATCCGGCGAGTTGTGTTCCGGCTCTTAGATTGCTTTTCGCCATGTCTTCCTTCAAGCTAAATCCTCTCCCAAATACCTGTGTCGACTTGCCCTAGATCAGTTACCCCCGGTAACATCTGCCGTGATTATCCCACGACAGTTGGCGCCCACCGTGGGGCCTGCGTCCAAAGGTGTTTACATCACGGGAGAAGCTCGGAAGAACATGAGGAACCTCGTCGTCGGAGAAATCTACGTCAACAACCAAGGAGAGAAGATGGTAGACGATTCTGGCTGGGGGCCAGAGTCGGATCACCTCGAAACCGGATCCGTCGTGACAGTCGGCCGCATCAACGTCTTCATCGGTATGGTATGTGCTTCCAATTCAAGCCGTGATAATCTTGAATCTGATTCTGTGTCAGGGGAGGACACGCGTGTTCAATCGGAAAAGAAGAATCGATCGGAACAACGGGTCCGACAGAGGGAGGAAGGTGCCGAGTCTATACGGGATTTATCGGAGGACCGATACGAGAAGGAAAATAGCGAAGAGGAAGAACGGTACGAATCTACGCCAAGCATTATGCGCCGGTTGCAGTTTATGCGGCCCCCGCAATCAATACCAATCAAGGAAACGCAGCCGCGGCGCCAGTCGGGGCGGCGCAGGTGCTGGCTCAGCAACAAGGTACGGCTGGCCCGATCTTGGCCCAGGTCGATGGAGAATCGGCATCAGTCACCAGTCGCCCAGCGGAGGAGGAGCGACACGCAAATATGTTTGGGTTCCAAGCAAACCGGACACCAGGGGCGGGCCCCTCGAATCCGCGTCACCCAGCTCTGTTTGATAATAATTTGATCTTGGATCCCACAGTCCTAGCTACAGTTATCACCCCAGAAAACGCAGCAGAGCGTGTAAGAGATCTGGACGTGGCTCGTCGTGCATTGGAGCAGCAAAGAAGGCAGGTAGAAGCAGAAAAGCAGGGGATGGCAGCGCGGCAGCGGGAACTGGATGACCTAGAGACCCGGCTTCGGGAGGAAACGACGAGGATTCACCAAAGGCACCGAACTATGTACCGCAACAGGAGGGGTTATCAACCCGACTGCCCTGGTGTTCACGCCTCAAGATCAGCCAATCCCACCGGCGAACCAAGGGACCATACCGCAACCAGCAACGGGAGTGCAGCCGGTAAACGCGCCAGCCGGGTTACCCTTGCCTCGGACGGGGGCGACAGCCGGCAACATCATGCCGCCTCCACCATCGCGATTCCGTACCCCAGCAGGTCACTACAACAACCCCATGGACAACGTGTATGCAGCAACACTCGCATTAAACCAGATTCCTGTAAGAGACTCGCCGCACGCAGAAGAAACCCGGCGAGCGATAGATCTGCTGCACACCGCGGTAGCACAGCAAGTCAATTATCCAGATCACAGAAGTGGGATGCATGGGACGCCATACGTGAGTCAACAACAGGGCAACGTCCAAACAAGCGCGGCACGACGAAGGGAAGAGCAACAGCAGATGCCACCCCACCGCGCGTCCAGACAGTACCGGCAGTATCAGCAGCACAGGCAGTAGTGGACAGCTCCAGGGCCAGAAGAGCCGGGGCCGGGTCTGCAGCACACGATCCACCGGTGGCTCCTCACCCCGTGGCACCCCGCCGGGTCACGCATTTCCCGGCGAGACCAGCCCAACCACCCTTGCGGGACCCAAGTGTCTCTCGGATGATATCAGAGCGGAACCTTACCCGGAAAAGTTCAAAGACCGGGGAAAGTAGTGAATTACGAGCCAACGATGGATCCGGAAACGTGGTTAAGCAGCTACGAGATGGCAATGTCAATTCGCAACGCATCCGAGAATCTCCAAGCCAAGTTCATGTACTTAATGATTCAGAAGGAGCAGCAAAGTTATGGTTCACCAATTTACCGGAAAAGTCGATCAAGTCGTGGGAGGAGCTAAAAACCGCATTTATCAAGCACTTCCATGGGACCTGTAGGAAGTTATTTACTATTGATGACTTAGAAAGGTGCGTCCAGAAGAAAGGAGAGTCAGCACGAAGCTGGGTACGCCGGGTTATGGAGATACTCCACTCATCTACAGATATCCAACCAAAGGACGCACTACAAGCTATGGCGAAAACATGTAAGTATGTTCCTTTAGTACAAAAGCTAACCCGCATGAAATCCAGCAGAAATGCAGCGGAGGTTACGATGGGAGAGTTAATGGATGCATGCAACAAACACGCTGCAACGGATACTACAGAAGAGGAAGTTGATGACAAGAAGGCAAAAGCAAACGCAAGTAGCAGTGGGAAGACCGGCAATGGATCGGCACCAAACAACAATGGAAATAGCCAGAACAAGCGCCCGTTTGAGGGGAGTTCCGAGTTTGTGGCCAATACAGAGGCCGGGTCTTCGAGACCTAGATCCGAAGGGAATTTTAATACCGAAATCACAATGGGGGACACTACCAAGTACCCCCAAGACCAAGCAACAGTTGGGACATATTTAGGATGGCGTGCCCGAAGCATAGCAGGAATGGCAAGCCGGCCAATCATTCATTGGAGCAGTGTGCCGACTTACAAAGGTGGAAGAACGAGGAAGTGAACAGGCCATGCGAGGCGGGCCGAGGAGGAGGTCCGGGTCTAGGTGGAAATTCGGGCAACGGGCCGCCCCCAGCCGGCAATCCGCCAGTTGGAAATCAAGGTAACAATCAAGGGGGAGCGAGAGGATTTCAAGCTAACCCCAAACAGCTGGGTCAGTATCATGTGCACACTACTGGAGGTTCTAGCAAGGACAAGAAGATACTGAAACAAGCAGTTAATTCAGTCTCCTCCGCTGTTCCAAGATATTTGAGGTGGTCAGAGCAAGAGGTAACATGGAGAAGAGAGATCACCCGGATAGGATTGATCACCCGGGAGTCCTGGCTTTGGTAGTGGCGCCACAGGTCAATGGTTACGAGCTGAAGAAAGTCTTGATGGATGGAGGGAGTAGTATCAATATCCTATACTGGGAAACTTTTCTGCGCATGGGCTTAAAGGAATCACAGTTGCAAAAAAGTACAACAGTTTTTCACGGGATAGTGCCGGGTCATTCGGCATGCCCCGAAGGAAAAGTGGCATTGGAGGTAGCTTTCGGGGAGTCAAAGGACAATTATCGAATCGAGTGGCTTACCTTTGAGGTAGTAAAGTTGCGCAGCCCTTATCATGCATTGTTTGGAAGGCCGGCTTATGCCAAGTTCATGGCAAGACCATGTTATGTGTCTACAGCTGAAGATCCCGGGTCCTAGAAAGACCATCACCGTACACGGAAACCGAGATATAGCAGCTGAGTGTGATGAAGGAGACGCGGCAATGGCCGAGCAAGCCTGTAGGAAGGAAGAGCTCAAACATTACCGTTCTCAGGTGGACCTAGAAGAGAGAGCAACGTCAAAAAAGCCAACTCCTGAGGGGGACAAAGCAAAAGTTAGGGCAGAACAAAACCCTAAGATGGTAGGCTTCATCGGGAACGATATTTTTCAAAACTCTCAGTAGGGAAGAAGAAGACGTACCACCATCCGCAGCTGATCACGTGTCAAGGGCGATATACCCGGAATGGCTAGCAAATCCGGTACTCATTACGAAAGGGCATAGCAAGTGGAGAATGTGTATCGGCCGTACCAACGCGAGGCCGATTCTCGAGAATAACTAAAGCAGTGTAATGGGCGGCAGGTTTCATACGCACTCTTTTCCTATCCAGGGTACCTAAGGGGACTGGAAGGTTTTTAATGAGGCGGCCTGCTGATTCAAATAAGAAATTTTTATCAATAAAAGAAGATGGTTTCGAGTCTTATCATGATCCTTGCTTCAGTTACAAGTAAGTAACATTGTTATTATCAATACATCAATATCATCGAAATACATTACGTGAATAGGTCTCCGGAGGGTTGATCTACTTCAATAAGTAATCACAAACCCGGAGACCCGGCCATGATGCCTATAAGTTATGGGGGCTGGTTACTCGTACAAACGGGTGCGGCTACAATCCTATAACTGGACGAAGGAGCCAATTTTCTTGATTATTCTTACTTAAGCTCGATGTGACTCGCACCAAAGTGGCATGATATGTTCACTTACGATTACAATCAAACTATGCAGCCCAATGGAGCGTGCTTGATTTTGTTTTTCGTATAGATGCAACGACATGGTATCCACGCGAAAGCCGGCTTATAGTACAAGGTAATCAAAAGGGTCATCTAAACCACAAGTCCATGCAGAGTATAAGGCTAACATAGCCGGAAACTCAACAAATATTAAGCATGACTTCAGTATTTATGAGAACAGCTATTGGTCTTCAGCTTGGTAAACAGCAGTATGTCATCTGAGAAAGCCCACGCCCCCATAGCTCGTACTTTGGGTCATGGGGACTGGGGACTTCGAAACAGAAACAAACTATTTAACTACCAAGGTCTGTAAACCTTAGTTGCCGAGTATTGGGACTTAAAGAAAAGTCCATCTATCAAAACCTACGATACTCGGTTAACCGAGTCTCAAAAGGAAATTGAAAGCAAGAGTTCGAAGTATCGAGAATAAGCTCATAAGTAACACAAGGATGGATATTATCAAAAGCCAGGGAAGGCAAAGAGTTATCATGAATTAACAAAGCATACAGTCATAGTATCAGCATCAATGGCGCACAGGCGCACTACAAAAATCATCAGTATCGAGAAACGAAAAGCACAAGGTAGCATCCTACTCGGCATCCTGAGAGCGGCCCTCCGGGTCTAGATCTTGGACTTGCTCCTTGGCCTTGCCAGCAGTTTTGCTCGGGTCTTCACATCTGGACGGACAGGCGGAGGCACGGCCGGTGTAGAGGTGGACGGCTTTGCGCCTAGCTCTGCTTCTCTCTTGCGGCCTCTTCTTTCCTCCTGGCCAGGTCAGTCGACCATCTTTCCACCATATCAAAAGGAGGAGGTGCATCCACCAAAATAACTTTGCCCTCAGCGTCATATGAACTCATGATCTGGTCCAGCTCCATTTTGTCGGCCAAGGTAGTGGCTGAGGGGCGTACAGCACGTTGAATATCTTTGAAGTCCTTGGGCTCAAACTTGGACCCGTCAGCTTTGAATTCTGGAAACCCGGATGTTACCTTGGCCGGGTCAAGCTTAGGAAAATAAGCCTTCGCCAGTGTAAGGGCCCGGGTCATTCCAATCCGGCAAGCTGAGCGCTTCATTATCTCAATCCATCCAGGCACCGTTGAGAAGGCCTGCATAAGATTATCTTCTCCCGGGTATACCTCAGAAGGCCACTTGATAGCATCCAGCAAAAGTTTCGTGCCGGCAAAAAACGTCCGGAGCATAGTCTTCAGAGTTTTAACTTGAGTAATGGCATTCTCCTCCGGAGCAGCAAGGTTAGCACCTGCAATCGAAACATGCAAGAGCATATCAGTAATGTTGGTTATTACAGCAGCAAGATAGAGATACGCAAATTAATCGCAAATAGCAAACTTACTTAGCAAGATACGGTAAGTGTCCGTAAGCTGAGTCGACAGGTTATTCAGCGAAGACTGGGCAGTATTGTACTTCTTCTTGTAAATGGAGACATTTTTTTCAATGTCTTTATCTCCGCTTCAAGGGCCTCCCTACGCTTAACTTCAGCCAGCAAGAGCTGCTCAGCTTTAAGTAACGCTTCATCTGAGAGTAATCTCTGCCTGCAAAGGCCGGGTAAAGCTGTGAGCCGGATATCATGAGAGTGTTTCATCTGAGGAAATGAGTACCGGAAAGTACTATGCGAAGTACCGAGGATAATTAAAGAAAATTATACTCGGGACTTGGGGACTGGACGTATATAAGGAGTATCACGTGAAAGTTACCTGATGTGCTGCAGCCATACGTTCTAAGACAGTCCCTTCTGAAGCTTTCATGGCGAGAAGAGCGCTCATAAGCTGGTTAAAGTCAGCGTTATCCGGGTTAGATGGCTCGGGTACCTGGAAAGTGGGAAAAGGAGCATTTCTTGTAACAGGAGGTGGCACCCGGGTCATCCGAATGTCGGAGTCTGGTCCCCCTCCCGCGCTTGAAGCTGCTCCCTTCTCCTTCTCGCTTGCGTGCGAAGCAGTTGGATACTCGGCGTCATGCCTAGTTGGCTCCGGTGGCGACACTTGCTCGTCGCCAGTCGTGGTGAAGGCATCATCAGCCGGCTCGCTCTCGACCCGGACCCTAGCCCCGGAGTCCTCCTGGTCGCTACTAATAACCGTGGCTCTGAAGAAGGCGCAAGGGCGCAATTAGTCTTTGATTTTAAAAAAAAAAAAAAAAAGGATGAAAGTTCGGTGTAATATCAGGAAAAGGCGCTTACCCGGTGTTCACCGGGAAGTCCGAGGGAAAGCCGTCACTAGACCCGGAAGAGACTGGAAAATGGCAAGAAAGACCTGGGATTTATGTTACAAAGGAACGATCGGAAAGAAATTTTGTTTACAACAAATACCAGGGTGTTGAACCGGGGGCGGCGAAGCGACCGGGTTAGGGGTCTCGTTGCCCGGATGATTCCGGGTTACTCGGCGCCTAGTCGCGGGCGGCTCCTTCAGTTACGATCAAAAGGGGTGGAGATGGGGTTAGCCCCGGAGTGACGTTATGGAAACAGAAAACCAAAGTGTGAGGAGATGAAGTAAAAACCTGGGGCTATCCTCTGGGATTTCCTCTTTGTTCCGGCTTTGGTGGCCGGCTCCGGCTCTTCCTCCTCGCTGGTGGACCCGCCCCTGCTGTCTGTTTCTTCTTCTTCGCTTTGGTCCTCTCGCTCTGAAAATATCGAGTTCCCGCATAAAGAAGAAGAAGTGGCAGGATATAACGTGTGCAAGGGAATCAAGTGTGTACCTTCATTCGAGTCAATGACATCGTCTTCCTCCTCCGCGTCTTCGGAACTAGGAGAGGTGTCGACCTTCCAGAAGGCGTCATCGGCCTGAGGAGAGAATGCCAGAGTAATGGTTAATATCAAGACAAGAGAAGCGGATAAAAGTAAGCTGTCAGAAGTCAAAATCAAAAGGCAGGGAAACTTACTGCGGGGGCTGGATTCTCGAGGGTAAAAGGTTCTAATCCGGCTATGCCCCGATTACCTCGAGTTTCTCTGTCAGGAAACCCTTAATCGTTTTGTTGATGTCACCCGGAGCAAGGGTGCTGGTAGAGAAGCGGATTGGGTCCGTGGTTTGACCCGAGTATTCGCACATCAGCTTCTCACGAAGGGAGTTTGGCTGAATGCGGAAGCTAACCCAGGTCTTCACCAGGTTTAGTCCGATGAGGCCTCGGGCGGACAAGATGGAGATCCTAGCTAACAAAGGCAAGATCGCCTCCCTGTCTGAGTCAGGGGCGAAGGCGTTGAATTTCTCGGAGATGTCAAGTTGACCCTCCGAGTAACCCGGCAACTTTTTTTCGCCGGGTGGAGAGGTATCCTGGCAGTAGAAGTAAGAAAGCTGCCAGTGTTTTACGTGAGAATTGAGAGAAATGGGAGGCATAAGGGGAGTTCTTGCGGCGCTGGATAGAAACCCCGCCGCAAGTAAGAAGTGCGCCGTCGCCGCTTTCGCGACACGGCTTGCACTGGAAAAGTTCGACAAAAAGAGCCAGACTTGGCGGAGTGCACAAGTAAGACTCGGAAAGAACGATAAAATGGGAGATGTTTAAAATGGAGTTCGGGCCTATATCAAAGATACGGAGTTTGTAGTGGTCTAAGACGTCACGGAAGAAGGGATGACCCGGAGGCCTGAAGCCCCGGGTCACGTGTTCAACGAAGCATATTACCTCATCCGTGGCTGGAGAAGGCCGGGTTTCGTTGCCAGGTGCTCTCCAGCGGATGGATTCCTGTGGAGGTAGGATTCCAAGCTCTACCAATTCCTCCAGTTTGGTCTTGGTGATGGAGGACTTCCCCCAGTTGGCTGAATGGCGTTTGTGGATTTAGCCTTAGCCGGCTGTTTCCCTGCCTCTTGGGCGCCATGGGATTGACCTGGTGAAACATTGAAGAAAAGGACGTAAGAAACAAAAACTTGGAAGTTAGCAGGTAAGCAGCTATCGGCAATTTAAACGTAATCCGGCTATTGCCTCGCCGGGTTAAGTATGGTTCGTCCGGGTATCAAGTGACTTTACAAAACCCAAAGAGCTTTCCGCAAAAGCAAATGTTTGGAGAAGCTAGGGGATACTTATACGCATACTATCTGCGAATGAGCCGGAGAAGTAAGATTTTCTGAGGAGGGAGAGCAAAGGCGGAAACTCTAGATGGCCCGAGCCTAGATTGGGGATCTTATTTCTAAATTTGTGACCAAATTAGTGATTACTGGAGTTAGGGGAGCAATACAAGCTATAAATCCTATCTATGGGAGTGATTATAGTGGAAATCGGTGAGTTAATTTGGCGCAGCCCGAGAAATCGCGGACCGCTCGATTCAGATCCAATCTGAGGAAGAACTAAGAAATTGCGAGAATAAGCTGGAGGGTGTAAGGAACTTACCGAAGAGGATTGGAGTAAGGCCTTGCGGAGACAGATAGCGCAAGATTCGTGCCCTTTCGTGACCGTTGGCCGGCGAATCGGAGGCTTGGCGGCGGATTCGGGAGCTGGAGCGGTTCGTGCGGTGGCGGAGCGCAAACGAAGTCGGATGGGCTCCGGCGAGATGCGTGGGGTTCCCGTGGTGGCACTCTGCGAGCTCGAGCTTGGGAAGAAGTGGAATGGGGGAAATGAGCCGTTAAGGGTTGGATTTGCTCATTGGTCTTTATTTATAACCGTCCGGGTGGAAAGGCTTGGCCTAACGGTCGAGACCCGGGGAATGCGGAGTAATTGGTGATTTCGAAATTTGAAAGGCACATTTTATGCGCAGGCCAATATGATCCAGAGAAAAAGGAAGGGGAAATTGCCTTCCCTGTATCAGCGGTAGTTATCAAGAAGGATGTGGAGTCAGGGAGTTTCCTATTGAGATTTAAGTTTGAGAGATTAAGGAAGAACCTAAAAAGAAGAGCCGGGTTTTTACCTGGCTTCCTTGGCGCCAGTCTCGGCTATTCATAGACGCGCTGCGTCTTAATCCTCATGTGTTTGCATCTGATATTTCTGTAGGGAATAGCCAGCGCTTCGAGAGTAAATCTTGGAAGCCCAAGCTATTCTGGGGACTACTGATGAGGGGATAGTAACTCGGTATGCCAACCCCAGGTGTAATCCGGCCCAAACGGCGTATGGACCAAATCCGGCTAAGGACGCAGAAGCTTCCGGAAGGCCCAGGGCTTGTAAGGATCGTAACCCGGATTGTGGGTTACGATAAGGAAAGCTAGGATACGTATGTAGAGTTCGAGTAGGACTCAAGGAGCGCTTTGTATGGCAAGCCAAAGGGGGTATGAGTACTATATAAACCAACCCCTAGGCTTCGCCTGAGAGAGATTCAAGTCATAACTGTAACACCTATTATCGAGTATCCAGTATAATCATATCGAGATCCGGCGAGTTGTGTTCCGGCTCTTAGATTGCTTTTCGCCATGTCTTCCTTCAAGCTAAATCCTCTCCCAAATACCTGTGTCGACTTGCCCCTAGATCAGTTACCCCCGGTAACATCTGCCGTGATTATCCCACGACACAGTGAAAAGATTATTTTAGATGAACATGGAAAACCCATTCCAACTAAAGAAGCATCCGCATCATCTTCACCATTAAATGGTAATGATGGAAATTCTTTTGACTTTGCTTATAACAATGCTCCTAATGTCCAAACATCCACATGTTTCTCATCTTGGTCCACCTCCTTTGGTGGATCGGCATCGTTTTACTAATTGGAAAGCTTCCATGAAGTCTTTACATGTGCAGCTCTTCAATGCAAATTTGGAGAATTGTTGAAAAAGGGTATGAGCCAAAGGACCCCGCAAATCTAAGCTCAAGTGACATCATAGATGAGCAACTCAACGCTCATGCTTTGCACATGTTGGAGAGGGCAATGGAAAAGAAAGGAGTTGAGCACATCCGGCCCTTCACTAGTGCAAAGAAAGCTTATGATGGTCTTGTCGATATGTTTGACGGCAATGTCAACCTCCAAAGGTCCAAGAGGTCAATCATTCAAAGAAAAGTTGAACACTTTCATTTGGGTGATGGAGAGAACATAGAAGACATGTTTAGAAGACTCAAGGCTCTTGTAAATGATAAGAGATAGTGGATTCACGGATTGTACGGAGAATTGGGTCAAGGAGAAATTTCTACTCCTTGATGCCATACAATGAAAACATGGTGATGAATGTACAAGCAAGGGCCGACTACTTGGACCTATCCCCCAATGATGTCTTAGGTCTTTTTATCACTCTAAAGGTCATGAAGCAAACTTCCGATGATGTCATGGCCCGTGTAAACGGAGCAAAGAAAGCATCTCTTGCCTTGAAGGCCAAGGTCATTCCCCATGAAGATAATGACTCAAGTGATGATGGTGGATCACTCATGAGGTCTCCGAGAAAGAAATGAGGACATCACATGAAGAATGCTTGGCTCTTGCTCAACACAAGTGGTGGAAGAAAGGAGACTTTAGATCCAATGCACCAAGAATAAAGGAAAGGAATCCTCAGCACTAAGAAAGCAAGAACTTGCTTCAATTGTGGAGATTCCGAGCACTTCGTTGCCGAGTGCCCCTTCAAGAGTAGAATTGAGAATGGAGGAAGACTCATCAAGAAATCCACTTTCACTCCCAAGTCCAAGAACTTCATCAAGAGAGGCCCTCCTAGGGCATTGATTGCAAAAGAAGTTGAGTACACATCCGGTGGTGAAGAGAGTGATGGTGAAGGCGAACAAGTAGGTATGGCGGCCATGGCTAGGGGCGTCGTACCTCCTAACTTAAGCTCTCTCTTCTCCAACCCAAATGACCACAAGGGTCCTCCGAGTCACAAGTGCTTCATGGCCAAGGGTATACCCCCAAAGGTGACTCCTACACTCAAACTTGCTAACTCCTCTATTCCTTCACTACTAAATTGTGTCGAAGAAGACCCTTTGACAAACTTTGTTGAAAAACTAGAAGGAGAAACTAAATCTATCTTTGTCTCTCTCATGGATCAATTAAGTGAGTCACATGGCCTCATTGATGAACATGAGGAGAGAATAATGTTACTTGAAAAGTTTGCTCGTGATGATGCTAGTAAAATTGAGGAGCTTGAGAAAGCTCTAGATGAATCACATTGCTTTAGAGAAAGCATAGAAGAAACCTTTGCAATTGACATAGCTAAAGTAAAACTTGATTGTCAACATGCTTTTGCTAAGGTAACGGAATTCATGAGTTTAAATGATGCAACTAACCAAGGTTATAATGAACTCATTAAGGATTTTGATAAGCTTAAAATTGATCATCGTACTATCTCAAATGAGCTCAAAACCTTAAAAGGAGTAAGAGTTGTGAATGAAAACTCTTGTGCTACTAACCCTTTGTGTTTCAAGGCAACTCTCATTGAGGAGAACAATAGGTTGAAGGCACAACTCAACAAAGGTCTTGCCACATGCATCCAAGGCCAAAAGAACCTCAATGATCTTTTGATAATCATAAGAGTTATTGGTAAAGAAGGCCTTGGTTTTGGTTCCACATCGAAGGTGGCTTACAAGAAGAAGTCAACTCCCTCCACTAACTCTATTGTTTTTGTGAAGGAGGGGGAGTTGGCTAATGAGGAAGATGAGTTTGATATTATTGCTAAAATTATTGTTCCTAGGAACACTACTACTCACAACAACTTTGCGGGAAAATATAACCCATCTTATGTGCTTCTTAAATCTATTAATGGTCATGTTTATGCAAAGTATGTAGGCACCTCATATGGTGATGATTACAAGAATGCTATTTGGGTTCCCAAAACCCTTGTGACTAACAAAAAAGGACCCATCCAAAAATGGGTACCTAAGACAAGAAGTTGTTTCATTGTAGGGTTGTATCTCCGGTGGAACATCATGGATGATTGATAGTGGTTGTTCCGCACAAATGACCGGAAGCAAACAAGTATTAGAAGACTTGAAGCTCCAACTTCTCAAATTTGCTCATGTAACTATTGGTGATTGCTCACAACTTAAGGTATTGAGACATGGCAAGGTGGTCATTTCTCCGGATTCATCCATTGAGAAAGTCCTCCTTGTTGAGTCCCTTGGCTATAATCTTCTTTCCGTCTTGCAACTTTGTGAGTGGAATTTTACATGTGTATTTGGGCGTCATCATGTGCTTGTCCTTCACACTATTTCTCTTAAAGTAGCCTTTGTTGGTTGTGGAAAACGGTATGTACATAGTGGATTTCTCGAAAGAAAACTACACATATCGCCACATGTCTAATGGCTAAATCCGACGTGGGGTGGCTTTGGCATCGCCGCCTAGGCCACGTCGGTATGAGAAATTTACAAACTCTTGTGAAGGGTGAGCATGTGCTAGGACTAACAAGTGTGAATTTTTCCAAAGATCGTCCTTGTAGCTCTTGTATTGCCGGAAAGATGCATGAGAAGAATCATCCCAAGACATCAATCATCGCCACAACAAGACCCTTTGAGCGCATTCACTTGGATTTATTTGGGCCTCCCACATATGATATTCTTGGTGGCAAGAAGTATTGTTTGGTTATTGTTGATGATTATACAAGATACACTTGGGTTTTCTATATCAAGAAGAAGAGTGAAACTCAAGAAAGATTCATAACTTGGGCCACCGAAGTGCAACGCCAATATGACACCAAGATCTTGTCCATTAGGAGTGACAATGGGTCCGAGTTAAAGAACTGCACCATGGATGAATTCTTGAGTGAAGAGGGGATAAGACATCAATATTCCGCCGCGTACACCCCTCAACAAAATGGTGTAGCGGAGAGGAAGAATCGCACACTTATTGATATGGCAAGAACTATGATGTCCGAATTCAAATACCCATATAAATTTTGGGCCGAAGCCATCAACACCGCTTGTCATCTATCTAACCGACTCTTCCTATGTCCGATGATTGGCATGACTCCATATGAGCTCCTAACCGGTAACAAACCCAACCTCAAATATCTTCGAGTTTTGGGTGCAAATGCCAAGTCTACATAAAGGGAACTAGATTGTCTAACTTTGATGCTAGAACTTTTGAAGGCATTTTTGTTGGTTATGCCACGAACTCCCACACTTATAGAGTCTACAACATGTCCACCGGGTGTGTTGAAGAATCTATGAATGTGGAATTTCATGAGGATAATGGCTCCCAAGTGGAGCAAATTGATTGTGATGTTGTAGGTGATGAAGCGTCCTCCATAGCCATAGGAAGAATGGGTGTAGGTCCACTTATACCCGTTGAGGGACACCTTGTGGCAAATGAGGATGGAACTAGCTCCACGCAAGTGGAGCCCTCTACATCAACCACCAATCAAATGGTAGAGCAAGAGCAAGAAGAAGACCTTCATGTGGATACCTCTCATCAAGAAAGTGATCAAGATCCACCCAATGATAATGGTGGAAATGATTTTGGTGCTTCGTCACCAAGAACTCCAATACGAGTGGACAATGGTCTTGATGAAGGAAATGATGAGGATATTCCCCCCAATGAAAATCCCGATGATGCACTTGTTCGTATCATGACTCGTCAAGCATCAAGATTGCAACAAAAGTCACTATACCAAAAGAACATCATTGGTGGCTTGGGGAGAAGTGTCTCCACTCGTGGACAAGTACTCAAGTTTTGTGGTTTTCATTCATATGTCTCTCATGTTGAACCCATCAAAGTTTATGATGCTCTTGAAGATGAAGATTCGGTTCAAGCTATGCATGAAGAGCTCCATAATTTTGAAAGAAACAAAGTATGGTCACTAGTGGAAAGACCCAAGGACATAATATCATTGGGACTAAATGGGTGTTCAAAAACAAGCAAGATTCTCATGGGCAAGTGATTCGCAACAAGGCTCGATTGGTTGCTCAAGGCTACTCTCAAGTCGAAGGACTTGACTACGGTGAAACTTTCGCTCCCGTAGCTAGGCTTGAATCCATTCGTATATTACTTGCATTTGCCACTAGTCATAACTTCATCTTGCATCAAATGGATGTTAAAGTGCTTTTCTAAATGGACCTCTAAATGAAATGGTATATGTTAAACAACCTCCGGGGTTCAAGGATCCCAAGTATCCTAACCACGTCTACTTTCTCCATAAGGCTTTGTATGGCCTCAAACAAGCTCCACGTGCTTGGTATGATCATTTAAAGGAGTTTTTAGTGGATCGTGGTTTCGTACTTGGGGTAATTGATCCCACTCTCTTTACCAAAAGTGTAGATGGACATTTCTTTGTATGCCAAGTATATGTTGATGATATTATATTTGGATCCACTAACGTGAGTTTTGTAGATCAATTTGCAAAACTAATGACAAGTGAATTTGAGATGTCTATGATGGGAAAATTAGAGTTCTTTCTAGGCTTTGAGATCAAGCAATATTATGAAGGGACTTTTATTTGTCAAGCCAAATATATTCAAGACATGCTCAAGAAATTTGATATGAACAATGCCAAACCACTACCTTATCCAATGCCAACAACCACGAATCTTACTATGGATCATGAAGGTATACCGGTAGACCCCAAACTTTATCGATCTATCATTGGATCTTTGCTTTACCTTTGTGCATCTAGACCGGACATTATGTTTAGTGTGGGTTTGTGTGCAAGATTTCAATCTAACCCCAAGGAAAGCCATTTGATTGCGGTCAAGAGGATTCTTAGGTATTTGGTTGACACTCCCACACATGGGCTTTGGTATCCATCAAACACAACTTTTGATCTTGTGGGATACTCGGATGCGGATTGGGGAGGTGACAAAGTGGATAGAAAATCAACTTCGGGTGCTTGCCAATTCCTTGGTAGGTCTCTCGTGTGTTGGTCTTCCAAGAAGCAAAATTGCATTGCCACCTCCTCCACGGAAGCGGAGTATATTTCCGCCGCAAGTTGTTGCTCTCAACTTTTATGGATGAGGCAATGTCTTAAGGATTTTGGAATTAAGATTAAGACAACGCCTCTTTTATGTGACAATGAGAGTGCTATAAAGATTGGTCACAATCCGGTACTTCATGGCAAGACCAAGCATATTGAGATTCGGTATCATTTTATTCGGGATCATGTGGCCAATGGTGATATCTCACTTTCTTATGTCAACACTAAAGATCAACTTGCCGACATCCTTACCAAGCCTCTAGATGTGAAGAGATTCAAGGAATTGAGGAGTGAGCTCAACATCGTATGTGCAAGCAATTTTAGTTGATTGAAAATCTTGCATACACACCCTTACTAGACTCTTATTTGGATTCTAGATGCACGCATAGACATAGGGGGAGTGTAGCTCAATCAATGAGCCAACACTACCTTTATAATGCATAAATAAACAAATCATGCCTAATGATCATTCTTAATGACATCATGTGCTTCAATGATGAGTTTCGACAATGCACCCAAGATACATCTTCGCGGTGACATATCGAACATACTCATACATGGTGGCTACAGCCACCGCCCAATTTTTGGTTGGTGTTTATATCAATGAGACATTTGTGTTCTAGTGTTCACTCATTTGCCTTTCCACGTGTTTTCATATTTCATTCGTATCCAATGTTGCTCATTTCGTTTCTCATTTTTTTTTCTCTCCGTTGGATACAAATGAAAACATCATATACATGTCATCATCCTCATTTCATTCGTGCACATGGTCAAATAAAATTGCTCTAAGAAACAAACTCACGAAAATGTGCTATTAAGACACTAGCTTCACCTTGTCGTTTTTGTTTATTAGAGTATATGTCATAAAAATCCTTGAATTGGAATTTTTTGTTTTTTGTTGCGTGTTGTGGCTTGGTAGTTGTGTAGGTTCACTTTGCTTTAGGATTTTTTTTTTACAAAAAAAAACACACACACACACAAACCCAACCCAACCCAACAGCCGAAAAAAAAAAACCCAAAAAAAACAACGCGCGCGCTCGCCCCCACCCCGGCCTCAGCCACAGCCGAGCCAGCCCCAGGCCGGGGCGTTCGGCCACTAGGCCGGGCACACACGCACGCACGCAAGGGCACGCCGGCCCCAGGCCGGCCACTGCCCAACCCCAGGCCGGGGTGGGGCGCTGCCTACACACACACGCACACCTCACTCATGCACGCACACCCCCCATCCCCTCTTCTTCCTCCCCCATCCTCCATTAGAGCTCCTTAGGTGCTCTCCCCTACCCCCCCCCCTACCCCCCACCTCCCTAGCCCATTTCTACCGCCCAAAATCACGGATCTGCAAGCCCTCGTCCTTCTCCGCCACCTCCTCCACACGGATTTCTTGTTGGCCCCTTATTGGAGGAGATCGGTCCCTTTTATTGCCTAGTGCCTTTTGTTGAAGATGCTTCAACTCGGGTAATTTTTTCTTTGGATTTTCTATAGATTACGTGTATGTGAGTGCTATCTATCGGTGTGCTAGTGCTAGTGTTCATGTGTTAGAATTTTTTTTCCATCTATTCATGCTAGGGTTCATGCCGCTCATATGTCACTAGATTAATTCCTATGCCATGCTAAGTTGATGTCACATGCTCCTCATGATCTAGTTGTGTGATACCATGCTTTACCTAACTTTGCAAATCATTCTCTCATGGTTGGCCATGGTTCAACAAAAAAAATTCCACATTATTGATATGATTGTCCTAGTGTCGTGATTCTAAATTATTATGTTCATCATGCATGATGTGTATGCTATGCCCTCAATTTTTTTTACATAATAATGGTGTTTATAGTATCATGCCCAATATATCCTTCCATGCCTATTTTCACTAAGAACACCAACACAATCCTATACAAATGCTATAATAATGTGCTCACACTAATAATAATGTGTGTTGTCCTCATTTATATTGTGTTCGTTTCTTTTACCATGGCACTATCACTTATATTCATGGATTATTTTTTTCTCTCAACCCACGACCATGTGCACTCATCATCATGCTTCATATCCATGCATCATATGTTTCAGGTGATTCCAATCCCCAAAATGAGTCTGATGCCCCCCGCTCTCTCCGCCCTCGCAACCCTCGCAAGAAGAGTGCCGCGGATGTTGCTGGTTCTACTCCCTCACAGAGACATGGTCCATCTCTTCCAATCAATCCACATGAACCCGTTGTAACGAACTGGGGTGGTCTTAGTACCACCGACTTTGAGGAAGCAAGGCTGAAATTTAATCCTTATGAGTTTGGTGAACGCACATGCCCTGATCCTAGGTTCTATTGCAAGATGCATCAAGTCATGCATGACTTTATTCTTGGCAAGCTTCAGCATGGACATGTGGATCAACATTACTTTGATATTGAGTATACTCGCACCAAGTGGCCTGCAGTTATGGAACTCATGGACTACCACAACATCACTCCTCTCATGGGTGACAATCTTGCTCATCCATTTTCCCCAGAGCTGCTCAAGGAGTTTTATGCTACTGTTCACTTCTCATCTAGAGGCCCCACGCGGCTACCGCGTACGTTGATATGGATGAGCGGTGGCTCCAAGTGTGTTGCTACTATGGATGATTTTGGTACCATTCTGGGTATTCCCGAGCATAGGTTTGATTATATGTTCTATTTCCGCATTCATGGTGATTCCAAGAATGTTATGAAAGCCAAGGAGGGGATTCGCCATTGCTATCCCGAAGGTACCGGCTCCATGCACATTCCTAAAGTCAAGTTCTTTTCTGAACATTGGTATATGGTGCACGCTATTCTTCGCAATACCATCAATGCCAAATTTGGTGAGAAGGGCGAGGTACGCAAGTGGATGATCAACCTTCTATATCACATTGAGTCTCAAATGAGGGCCAAGAAGCAATTGGATGTTCTGGATTACATGTGGCATGAGATGCAGATTGTGGTTCGTGAAAAGCGGGTTCCCATCTATGGCTCATATATTCAGCGCCTTATTGAGACCAAGATCCCCGCTGGTCTCATCAACAATTATGCCAAGGTGACTCCCAAGAAGTCTATTCTTATGCTTGATGCTGCGCCTGAGTCGGCTGATGATCCACGGCCTAAGCGCACCCGCACCGAGACCTTTGCTCCTAGTACATCTCAGGGGGTGCGCCGCTCTCCTTCTCCAAGTCCTCCTCCTAAAACTTTCAACCTTAAGAAGATTCTCCAGAAGATGAACTGCTTCTTCATTGATAAGCAGCATCAGGATTATGAGGCCTATCGCAAGGGCAAGGCCTCTAGTCGCCGTCAGCGTTCCATCCAGACTGCTCTTAAGATCCCCCTTAGTCCTCCCAGCTCAGAAAAGAATTCAGAGGATCTGTGAAGTCTCAGCATACTTATTGGTGTGGAGATGATGCTAGCTCACTCGGCTCGTTTGCGGCGCCCTACACTACCACTGCTAGCTCCAGTCAGACTCCTCCAGAGGACTTCATTGAGGAAGATGATGAGATGGGCGACGCGTGATTGGGATTGCATTTTTTCTCCCTTTTTGGTGTTGATGCCAAGGGGGAGAAACACTCACGCATTGCATTGCATTCCATGCATTCATTTGCGTCTTATCTTCGCTATTTGCTTTCGTCATTCTTAGTTGAGACTATTTGTGTGGTTTGTTGAACTTTGGTGTTATTGTGAGACTATGTCTTTATTTATCTATCATACTTTCTATCTATATAGTATGCGTGTGATAGTTGATATATTGAAGATGAGATTATGTTCGGTGCACTTAACATAATGATCAAATATACTATCTTTTGTTTTGGGCACACAAATAAGTGGAGTACGAATGTATGCTAATTCTCTCACAAATAGCCATGCAAAATTATTTCTTACGCAAATCCGTATGTTGTCATCAAACATCAAAAAGGGGGAGATTGAAAGAACATAGTTCCTAAATTCTATTTTGAGTGTTTGATTACAATATATAGATGGACTAATGTGTTTTGCTAAGTGTACTCAGAAAAGAACTCCCCATAAACCTCATACAAGTTGCTGCAATAAGGTAGAAAAATCTACGGAAAGAGATGTGGAAGAAAGAAGAAGAAATGAGGAGGAAACAAGAAAGGAGAAGAAAAAGGGGGGTGGCCGGCCTGCCTGGCCGGCCTGGCCGGGCTCGAGGCCGGGCTGGTGGCTGCCACGCCAGCCTCGCCATGCCCCACGCCGACCCCAGGACGGGCTGCTCGGGTGGGGGTCCGGCCTCACCCCACTGCCCCCGCCGGCCCAAGGCCGGGTGCCAGGCCGGGCGCTTCGGGTGGGGGGCCGGCCCCGCCTCGCTCCCACGCCGGCCCCAGGCCGGGCTGGCTGGGTGGCTTGCTGCCCCCACGCCGGCCTCGCCTGAGCCCCCACGCCGGCCTGGCCGGGCCCCCACGCCGGCCCTCCATCGCCCCACGACGGCCTCTCCCCTCGCTCCACGCCGGCCCAGGCCGGGCACCAGACCGGGGTGGGATGCGCCCGACCCTGGCTGCCCCAGGCCGGGGGGCGCTGTAAGGTGGAAAACTGCCCCCCCCCAACGGCCGTATTACACCCACATATAAAAGGACACCTCCACCTACCTTTTGGCTTATCAATCTCACTCACATTTTCTCTCACCACCATTGATTGACCAAGCTCAAGCTCAAGAACAAGATCTCCACAAATCCCCAACCAAAGCTCGTGATACTTTGGGATTTGAAGGAGACACCCCCGATCTACAACTCCACCGAGTCGATTAGAAATCCACCCTCTCATCCCTTAGGGATCTTGTCATTCTTAGTTCATTGGAGCTAGGAATCTTGTTGCTCTTAGTTCATCGGAGCTCGGAGCCTTGTTGATATCCCCGGTGCTTTTGTGCCCGTGGATCTTGCTTCTCGGAGTCTTGGAGGCTCTTGGGATTTTGTGAGGACCCTCCAATCTTGTGGAGTGTGCTTCATCCTTGTAAAGGTTTTAGTTGTCAACCTCAACGGCAACATAGTGATTCGAGCCTATCCACATCGGTGGAAGGTCTCAAAGGAGATACGGTGTGGCATTTGAGGCCTACTCGGTGTTCCACTTTGGTGGCACCGCACCGCTCCAACGGAGATTAGCTTTCATTGGGAAGTGAACTTCGGGACAAATCTCCGCGTCATTATGTTCGGTTATTCCTCAACTTACCTTTACTAGTTACTACTAGCTTAGTCATATACTTACCTTGTGCTAGTTGTACTTGCTCAACATATAGGATTGTTCACCTAGTTGCATAATTTAGATAATCTATATTTGAGCATTACCTTGTTAACTTGAAAAGGAAGTTAAAATTTGTAGTTAACCTATTCACCCCCCCCCCCTCTAGTTAACCTCTCGATCCTTCAATTGGTATCAGAGCCTCGTCTCTTTATATAAGCTTTACCGCCTAAAAGAGGATGTAAGGATGGCCGATGATCCCGTCACCTTGGATGGGATTCAAAAGCTAATCCAAGCTATGATTGATAGTTCCGAGAAAAAGATGGAGGGACTAATAAAAGAATTGACATCTCCATCTAGACAATCTAGTGAAAAGATTATTTTAGATGAACATGGAAAACCCATTCCAACTAAAGAAGCATCCGCATCATCTTCACCATTAAATGGTAATGATGGAAATTCTTTTGACTTTGCTTATAACAATGCCCCTAATGTCCAACATCCACATGTTTCTCATCTTGGTCCACCTCCTTTGGTGGATCGGCATCGTTTTACTAATTGGAAAGCTTCCATGAAGTCTTACATGTGCAGCTCTTCAATGCAAATATGGAGAATTGTTGAAAAAGGGTATGAGCCAAAGGACCCCGCAAATCTAAGCTCAAGTGACATCATAGATGAGCAACTCAACGCTCATGCTTTGCACATGTTGGAGAGGGCAATGGAAAAGGAAGGAGTTGAGCACATCCAGTCCTTCACTAGTGCAAAGAAAGCTTATGATGGTCTTGTCGATATGTTTGACGGCAATGTCAACCTCCAAAGGTCCAAGAGGTCAATCATTCAAAGAAAAGTTGAACACTTTCATTTGGGTGATGGAGAGAACATAGAAGACATGTTTAGAAGACTCAAGGCTCTTGTAAATGATAAGAGAGATAGTGGATTCACGGATTTTACGGAGAATTGGGTCAAGGAGAAATTTCTACTCACCTTGATGCCATACAATGAAAACATGGTGATGAATGTACAAGCAAGGGCCGACTACTTGGAACTATCCCCCAATGATGTCTTAGGTCTTTTTATCACTCTAAAGGTCATGAAGCAAACCTCCGATGATGTCATGGCCCGTGTAAACGGAGCAAAGAAAGCATCTCTTGCCTTGAAGGCCAAGGTCATTCCCCATGAAGATAATGACTCAAGTGATGATGGTGGATCCACTCATGAGGTCTCCGAGAAAGAAATGAGGACATCACATGAAGAATGCTTGGCTCTTGCTCAACACAAGTGGTGGAAGAAAGGAGACTTTAGATCCAATGCCACCAAGAATAAAGGAAAGGAATCCTCAAGCACTAAGAAAGCAAGAACTTGCTTCAATTGTGGAGATTCCGAGCACTTCGTTGCCGAGTGCCCCTTCAAGAGTAGAATTGAGAATGGAGGAAGACTCATCAAGAAATCCACTTTCACTCCCAAGTCCAAGAACTTCATCAAGAGAGGCCCGCCTAGGGAATTGATTGCAAAAGAAGTTGAGTACACATCCGGTGGTGAAGAGAGTGATGGTGAAGGCGAACAAGTAGGTATGGCGGCCATGGCTAGGGGCGTCGTACCTCCTAACTTAAGCTCTCTCTTCTCCAACCCAAATGACCACAAGGGTCCTCCGAGTCACAAGTGCTTCATGGCCAAGGGTATACCCCCAAAGGTGACTCCTACACTCAAACTTGCTAACTCCTCTATTCCTTCACTACTAAATTGTGTCGAAGAAGACCCTTTGACAAACTTTGTTGAAAAACTAGAAGGAGAAACTAAATCTATCTTTGTCTCTCTCATGGATCAATTAAGTGAGGCACATGGCATCATTGATGAACATGAGGAGAGAATAATGTTACTTGAAAAGTTTGCTCGTGATGATGCTAGTAAAATTGAGGAGCTTGAGAAAGCTCTAGATGAATCACATTGCTTTAGAGAAAGCATAGAAACCTTTGCAATTGACATAGCTAAAGTAAAACTTGATTGTCAACATGCTTTTGCTAAGGTAACGGAATTCATGAGTTTAAATGATGCAACTAACCAAGGTTATAATGAACTCATTAAGGATTTTGATAAGCTTAAAATTGATCATCGTACTATCTCAAATGAGCTCAAAACCTTAAAAGGAGTAAGAGTTGTGAATGAAAACTCTTGTGCTACTAACCCTTTGTGTGTCAAGGCAACTCTCATTGAGGAGAACAATAGGTTGAAGGCACAACTCAACAAAGGTCTTGCCACATGCATCCAAGGCCAAAAGAACCTCAATGATCTTTTGAGTAATCATAAGAGAGTTATTGGTAAAGAAGGCCTTGGTTTTGGTTCCACATCGAAGGTGGCTTACAAGAAGAAGTCAACTCCTCCACTAACTCTATTGTTTTTGTGAAGGAGGGGGGAGTTGGCTAATGAGGAAGATGAGTTTGATATTATTGCTAAAATTATTGTTCCTAGGAACACTACTACTCACAACAACTTTGCGGAAAATATAACCATCTTATGTGCTTCTTAAATCTATTAATGGTCATGTTTATGCAAAGTATGTAGGCACCTCATATGGTGATGATTACAAGAATGCTATTTGGGTTCCCAAAACCCTTGTGACTAACAAAAAAGGACCCATCCAAAAATGGGTACCTAAGACAAGAAGTTGTTTCATTGTAGGGTTGTATCTTCGGTGGAACATCATGGATGATTGATAGTGGTTGTTCCGCGCACATGACCGGAAGCAAACAAGTATTAGAAGACTTGAAGCTCCAACTTCTCAAATTTGCTCATGTAACTATTGGTGATTTCTCACAACTTAAGGTATTGGGACATGGCAAGGTGGTCATTTCTCCGGATTCATCCATTGAGAAAGTCCTCCTTGTTGAGTCCCTTGGCTATAATCTTCTTTCCGTCTTGCAACTTTGTGAGTGGAATTTTACATGTGTATTTGGGCGTCATCATGTGCTTGTCCTTCACACTATTTCTCTTAAAGTAGCCTTTGTTGGATTTGTGGAAAACGGTATGTACATAGTGGATTTCTCGAAAGAAACTACACATATCGCCACATGTCTAATGGCTAAATCCGACGTGGGGTGGCTTTGGCATCGCCGCCTAGGCCACGTCGGTATGAGAAATTTACAAACTCTTGTGAAGGGTGAGCATGTGCTAGGACTAACAAGTGTGAATTTTTCCAAAGATCGTCCTTGTAGCTCTAGTATTGCCGGAAAGATGCATGAGAAGAATCATCCCAAGACATCAATCATCGCCACAACAAGACCCTTTGAGCACATTCACTTGGATTTATTTGGGCCTCCCACATATGATATTCTTGGTGGCAAGAAGTATTGTTTGGTTATTGTTGATGATTATACAAGATACACTTGGGTTTTCTATATCAAGAAGAAGAGTGAAACTCAAGAAAGATTCATAACTTGGGCCACCGAAGTGCAACGCCAATATGACACCAAGATCTTGTCCATTAGGAGTGACAATGGGTCCGAGTTAAAGAACTGCACCATGGATGAATTATTGAGTGAAGAGGGGATAAGACATCAATATTCCGCCGCGTACACCCCTCAACAAAATGGTGTAGCGGAGAGGAAGAATCGCACACTTATTGATATGGCAAGAACTATGATGTCCGAATTCAAATCCCCATATAAATTTTGGCCGAAGCCATCAACACCGCTTGTCATCTATCTAACCGACTCTTCCTATGTCCGATGATTGGCATGACTCCATATGAGCTCCTAACCGGTAACAAACCCAACCTCAAATATCTTCGAGTTTTTGGGTGCAAATGCCAAGTCTACATAAAGGGAACTAGATTGTCTAACTTTGATGCTAGAACTTTTGAAGGCATTTTTGTTGGTTATGCCACGAACTCCCACACTTATAGAGTCTACAACATATCCACCGGGTGTGTTGAAGAATCTATGAATGTGGAATTTCATGAGGATAATGGCTCCCAAGTGGAGCAAATTGATTGTGATGTTGTAGGTGATGAACCGTCCTCCATAGCCATAGGAAGAATGGGTGTAGGTCCACTTATACCCGTTGAGGGACACCTTGTGGCAAATGAGGATGGAACTAGCTCCACGCAAGTGGAGCCCTCTACATCAACCACCAATCAAATGGTAGAGCAAGAGCAAGAAGAAGACCTTCATGTGGATACCTCTCATCAAGAAAGTGATCAAGATCCACCCAATGATAATGGTGGAAATGATTTTGGTGCTTCGTCACCAAGAACTCCAATACGAGTGGACAATGGTCTTGATGAAGGAAATGATGAGGATATTCCCCCCAATGAAAATCCCGATGATGCACTTGTTCGTATCATGACTCGTCAAGCATCAAGATTGCAACAAAAGTCAATATACCAAAAGAACATCATTGGTGGCTTGGGGAGAAGTGTCTCCACTCGTGGACAAGTACTCAAGTTTTGTGGTTTTCATTCATATGTCTCTCATGTTGAACCCATCAAAGTTTATGATGCTCTTGAAGATGAAGATTCGGTTCAAGCTATGCATGAAGAGCTCCATAATTTTGAAAGAAACAAAGTATGGTCACTAGTGGAAAGACCCAAGGATCATAATATCATTGGGATAACCTGGCCGGCCTGGCCGGGCTTGAGGCCGGGCTGGTGGCTGCCACGCCAGCCTCGCCATGCCCCACGCTGGCCCCAGGACGGGTGCCAGGCCGGGCTGCTCGGGTGGGGGTCCGGCCTCACCCCACTGCCCCCGCCGGCCCCAGGCCGGGCGCTTCGGGTGGGGGGCCGGCCCCGCCTCGCTCCCACGCCGGCCCCAGGCCGGGCTGGCTGGGTGGCTGGCTGCCCCCACTCCGGCCTCGCCTGAGCCCCCAGGCCGGCCCTCCATCGCCCCACGCCGGCCTCTCCCCTCGCTCCACGCCGGCCCAGGCCGGGCACCAGGCCGGGGTGGGATGCGCCCGGCCCTGGCTGCCCCAGGCCGGCCAGGCCGGGGGGTGCTATAAGGTGGAAAACTGCCCCCCCCCCCCCAACGATCGTATTACACCCACGTATAAAAGGACGCCTCCACCTACCTTTTGGCTTTGTCAATCTCACTCACATTTTCTCTCACCACCATTGATTGACCAAGCTCAAGCTCAAGAACAAGATCTCCACAAATCCCCAACCAAAGCTCGTGATACTTTGGGATTTGAAGGAGACACCCCCGATCTACAACTCCACCGAGTCGATTAGAAATCCACCCTCTCATCCCTTAGGGATCTTGTCATTCTTAGTTCATTGGAGCTAGGAATCTTGTTGCTCTTAGTTCATCGGAGCTCGGAGCCTTGTTGATATCCCTGGTGCTTTTGTGCCCGTGGATCTTGTTTCTCGGAGTCTTGGAGGCTCTTGGGATTTGGTGAGGACCCTCCAATCTTGTGGAGTGTGCCTCATCCTTGTAAAGGTTCTAGTTGTCAACCTCAACGGCAACATAGTGATTCGAGCCTATCCACATCAGTGGAAGGTCTCGAAGGAGATACAGTGTGGCATTTGAGGCCTACTCGGTGTTCCACTATGGTGGCACCGCACCGCTCCAACGGAGATTAGCTTCCATTGGGAAGTGAACTTCGGAATAAATCTCCGCGTCATTATGTTCGGTTATTCCTCAACTTACCTTTACTAGTTACTACTAGCTTAGTCATATACTTACCTTGTGCTAGTTGTACTTTTTCAACATATAGGATTGTTCACCTAGTTGCCTAATCTAGATAATCTATATTTGAGCATTACCTTGTTAACTTGAAAAAGAAGTTAAAATTTGTAGTTAACCTATTCACCCCCCCCCCCCCCCCTCTAGTTAACCTCTCGATCCTTCAGAAACCCTAGGATGGATCCGGGGATAACCCTTGGAACGGTTCGGGCAACAGCGTCGCCATCGTCTCATCCCGCTTGTGGTGTTGCTTGGTTCGCGGCGCTTCGGAGCGCTAGGGGAGAAGTGGTTTGCTCGGAGGACGCCGCGGTAGAGAGTCTTCTCCGTTTTCGTGGAACCGCCATTGTCGGCGTTGTTTTCTCTTTTGTTTTTTTCTCTCGTTTTCTTTTGGGCATGAGTTGTGCTGTTTTGCCCCAGCTGTGTTGTCACGGTTGTATCGGGTGGTTGCTATATTTATATAGCGGGGCGAAAGCCTGTTTCGTGAATATGGGCAGTAGCTGCCACATGTCTTAAAACCAATCCATAATTCTTGAAATCCGTTTATAAAATAAATAAATGTCCTTATTACCTCCTCTAATCCCAACAAAACCTGAATAATTTCACCACAACGATCCATTTTGTAAACTGCGATTAAATCTGTCTTCTGAACTATAACAACGATGATAAATAGTATATCACAGAAGAGTAAAATAAGTCAACCTAATATACATAGATAGATAAATAAATATGCAAAGATTCATCAATCTTAATTTCATTTTATTATGTATATCAGTATATGAACAATATAATGATGCCAACAAATCATGACCACGAGATAATGGTAGAATTAAGTTGTCAAACATTGCCAGGGCCAAGAGAAGTCCTAACACATTAGTAACGAACAATTATTCACTTCAAATAAGAAATTTAGCTCGATACAACACATCTCTAAGACCTTGGGAACAGTAATGATTGACAATATTGTTTCTATTTTCTCACGAACACAAATGTATAATCGCAGTTTTAATCTAATACTGCCTTATATCATTAGTATCTCGTAACAATAACTTATAGTAATGCTTTATTAAAAAAACCATTACTTTAGAATCTGATGATAGCATGTGGAGCATCTCGACGGGAGTCCAGGACCTTCTCACCGGAGATGACGACAGTCCGGGGGTCGGCCTCCCTACAACGTCCATACTAAGTGTGGTGTCTTCATCAAGTGCCACCGCGGCCGGCTAGGCGAGGAAGTATAGGGTTGTGGCACCGACACGCTCCCCCCCCCCCCCCACACACACACACAAAACCCCCCGCCCCAACACGGCGAGCTCGCGCTCAAACGATCACCGACATGGCCGAAGGAGGGGAGCACAAGGGCACCCGGGCGGCAGCTTACACGCAGGAGGTTTGGAGGCGGAGCGGGTGTTCTCGGTAATGCGCGGGAGGTGCGGGAGTCTGGCGGCCTATGTACATGAAGTTGGGAGGCGACTGCCAGTGGCGCACGGGAGGTTGGGAGAGGGCGGCGGCCGACGCGAGGTAGGTAGCTAGCATGGCGACGAAAGCCGTGGATCGAGACTCTAAGAGGACGGTGTGTCTTTTTTTCACCTGGTTGGTATCAATCTTTGTTGGGCATCAAGAAAAGAAAGGTTCGTATGCCGGGACTTTGACCAGCCACATCTAACATGTAAAAGGCGAACCACAGACTTGGTTGCAAACTTCTCCCATGAGCAGCCTAATTAGGTCTACATGTCATCCAAAAAACATTGTCAAGTCTAGCTTTAAGGAGAGATTATGTGCTCCAACCATTACTGGCTTAGAGCATCTCCAGCCATTCGGCCCACAGGGCTGATTTTCGGCGTAAAATAGCACCTCCTGGGGGCTGCCCGGCGGTAATCTTGCCCTGGGGCGAGGGTTTCCAGCCGCGTACCCAGGCGACACGGCGAGATTTGCCTAAAAATTAACAAATTTGGCCAAATTTTAGAGAATTTATGTTAATAGCGCCGAATATAGGGCGAATTTTAAGGGGGGCGATTATACGACTTAAAATAATTACTAAACTAGGCGTCCGGCTCCTTCTTGACGGCGTAGCTGCAGCCCTGGCCGAGGTCGCCGCCGTTGCTCGGACCTGGCGTGACGTCGTCGTCGTCAAGCACGATTCGACTGCTCCACTCAGTCAGTCGCGGCGGCGGCATTAACGCGCGCAGGAGCCGAGGAGGGAGAAGCTCTCTCTCGCCGACAGCGCGGGCCCACGCGGCGAAAAAAAGACGCGGGAGCTCTTTCGCGCCTTTTCCCTTCATCCGGCGCCCCCAACTGTGCCCCGGCACGCTGGGTTTGGCCTGGGTTCGCCGAGCGGTAGTTAGGCCCAAACCGGCGCTATTTGACCTCGTGGGGGGCGAGTGGGCAGAAAACGGCGATCCGACGCAAAAAAAGGCACCCTGGGAGGCGGTTGGAGATGCTCTTACATGCAAGAGGTTTGGAACCGCTAGGGCGCTGAATCACTTTTAGGGCCTCTTTGGATCAAAGGAATTTCATAGGAATTCTGGAGGATTTCAAAACATAGGAAATGTTCCTATGGAATGTCTTTGGATTGTAGGATTGACACCACCAAATTCCTAAAGAATCTATTCCTTTGCCCTCCATTCCATAGGAATCTCAACATGAGGTCCAACCTCTTTTTATTTTTTTCCTTTGAGAAGTCCAATGCATTCATACTCTATCTCTCTCTACTCTTTCTCCCTATTCCTGCAAACTTCCTGTGTTTGTTTCCTGCACGCCATCCAAACGCATCTTTTACAAAATTCCTATGTTTTAAAATCCTGTTGGAATTGAAGTTCATGACATTGCAATCCTTTGTTTTTCCTATTTCTATGTTTTGAAAATCCTTTGAACCAAAGAGGCCCTTAATGTCAACCAAAAAAGGAGGAGGCGGAGCAGGTCATCAAAATAGATTGCATGTCTCCACCCATCCCTCCTGGCTTCACATGGAATGTGATTCAGCGCCGTAGTGGTTCCACATCGATTCCAAACTCTCACGCATTTTCTTTTTGAACCTGCACAGCAGCTGAATATAGATGGGCCCACTGCCGGTGGCACAGTGCGACAGAGCACACGAGAGAGCGCCTAGAACTTCCGGCTTAAAGCTTTAGATAGTTTAGACGATATTCATCTAAATTGGACAAAATATATGTGATTTCGTTAATATTTGACGAGTTTAATAGATTTAAGCTAAAAATAGATATAAAAAACATGGAAAAACGCTTAATTCATGGCTAGGCTATGCCGTCGCTGTCGCTCGGCGGCTCGTCCTTTGGGGCGTGGTTGTCGCCCTATCCTTCATCAGCGTCACGCCAAGGGAATGGCTGACTTGGCTCGGCCTTGTCGACAACGTCGTCCTTGTCGCCGAACACGATGAGGCTGTTGTTGACACGGGCTGACGACGCGCGGCGCGCTGCAGAAGGTGGCGCTGGCGCTCCGCCTCCTCCCGCTCGTGCTCGCCCTTGGACCATACGAACGTGTACTGCAGGTCCGTAGGCAGCACATTGTCGAAGGAGTTCGCCTCGGCCTCCTTTTGACATGGGAATTCCTCCGGTTCGTCTAGCGCCGACACGTGTCGCGCGTCGTCTTGATGTAGTACTGTGTGCCGACCACCCCCTCCCCCCTCCCCAATCCTCATCTTGGACTTGACGAGGAGTATGTGGCCGCGAGGAGGCGATGGTGCGCCGCGTGGACGAGGCTGTGGCATCTCCCCTAGCTCGTCCTTCACGCGGGCGAGTGGTGCAGAGGCGGGGTCACCGGAGCCGAGCCGGAGGAGAGAGGTAATATAAATTCTTGAACTTGTGCACGTGTACCCTACGCTTCAAAACTTGTGCGTGCAGGATAACTGTTTCGTCGTAAGAAAAGAGTTTTGTTTGTGAACTGGTGCACATCTAAATCGGTGCATTCAGCAAAACTGTTGCAGCAAAATCAGCCTATTTCTCCTGATCCTTGGGCTATAGTTTGAAAGACCGAGTTTAATAGATTTAAGCTAAAAATAGATATAAAACATGGAAAGACGCTTAATTCATGGCTAGGCTATGCCGTCGCTGTCGCTCGGCGGCTCGTCCTTTGGGGCGTGGTTGTCGCCCTATCCTTCATCAGCGTCACGCCACTGGAATGGCTGACTTGGCTCGGCCTTGTCGACAACGTCGTCCTTGTCGCCGAACACGATGAGGCTGTTGTCGACACGGGCTGACGACGCGCGGCGCGCTGCAGAAGGTGGCGCTGGCGCTCCGCCTCCTCCCGCTCGTGCTCGCCCTTGGACCATACGAACGTGTACTGCAGGTCCGTAGGCAGCACATTGTCGAAGGAGTTCGCCTCGGCCTCCTTTTGACATGGGAATTCCTCCAGTTCGTCTAGCGCCGACACGTGTCGCGCGTCGTCTTGATGCAGTACTGTGTGCCGACCACCCCCTCCCCCCTCCCCAATCCTCATCTTGGACTTGACGAGGAGTATGTGGCCGCGAGGAGGCGATGGTGCG
>JAPCYS010002394.1:0-30596 GCA_028641055.1 Alopecurus myosuroides | reverse complement strand
TAATAGCATTGTGTTCTTCTATCTAAAAAAAAAATATATATATATATATATGCAGGGATATTACTCTAAGCTGTAAGTTTGGTAAACTACCCGCGTCCTGAGACATCTGCGTCTGTGAGTTTGTACTAGGCCCACAACTAAGAGGGACAGCTATGTTTTAAGCCCGGTGAATAAACGCGTGCCATCAAGTACAAAAAAAATGTCCGCCCACCGCTCGCACCCGGCCTCCCAGCACGCCTGCCGCTCCTATCCAACGCCATGGCATGACGGCGTCGGTCGCCACGAACCGCCCATCCACCAGCTCTGCCCCGACGGGCATGAACCTCTCCACCCTGGGCGCCACCGCAACCTTCCCGGGCTGGATCTTCTCCAGCGCGCCCATGTCCAGCACCGGCGTCCTGTCCTTGGTGTTGTTCAGATCCAGCGGTCCTCCACTGCACGGCCTCCTCAGCCCGAGCGATGGCAGGTCGTTTCTGAGAAATAGATCCCCGAGGATCACGAGGATGCCGTCGACAAGATGCAGCGGGAGGAAGGGGAGCAGGAAGACAACGACGGAGAAGGGAGCCACGCCGAGGCGCCGAGCATCTCGCGCGGGAGCATGTGCACGGCGTCGTGGGTCACCATAGCCGGTCGGGCGCCATGGTCGCTCAGGTCCAAACACACCCCTATGCCTGAGTTGCTGCAGCCGACGACGAGCACACGCGTGCCCTAGTATGGCTCGTCGGACTTGTACACCGACACATGGGTCACGGAGGCTTTGAACGAGCCGGCGCCGGCAAACTCCAGCAGGATGCGCTGCGTTCTTGCCCGCTGTCACCACCTACCGCCTGATGTACTCTCTCTCCGTGGTGGTGCTGGCGTTGTTATCGGAGGCTCGGACGTGACAGAGGCCAGCGGCGTGGTCGAATCGTGCCGAGGCAGCCGGGCTGGTGGAAGCGGAGCTAGACGTGGAAGTGGGCACCGTATGACTCGAGGTAGGAGACGAAGTGGTGCTTTGTGGGTACACCGGGTTTCTGTTCTGATTCTTTCTTTTTTTGAAGAGTGTCTGTTCTGATTTGGTAGGACTTTGGTGTTGAAGGAGTGCGACGCACAGCTGACGGGCCAATAGCTCCTGTGCGACAGGTTTCAGTTGAATTGGAAGGAATGCGACGTTTTTCGACGAAATAGCCTACGTGCGACGGATTGGAGGGAGAAAATAGCTCACGGGCGAACTGGCATTAAAACCTTAGTCAATTAGTTCCATTTGCGTTAAGACATGTCATAACTAATTTGCCCCCAAATTAATTAGCACCGCATCCCCTCAAACTGCCCGCGCTCGAACTGAACTGTCCTGCCCGCGCTCTTTTCTACAGCTCTGGCGGCGGCGGAGCCCCCTTCTCGGCGGCAGCTGATCCGCTCCCCTTTCGGCGGCAGCGGCCATGGTGGTGAGTGAATAGTATAGGCAAGCATCTAGTCCCAATTTCCTGTGCCTGTATGTAGATCTGAGCTCTGTTTTGCTTGTTCAAACCGATAGAAGGTGAGAGGTGGCGGCGCGGTGAGAGGAGCCCGTGGTCAGGTCGAGAAGGAGCTGCCAGATTCAGCTTCGAACAGGTAATGCGGCCCCTCCCGCCTTTTGTTCATGCGATCCTTGCTCTGTCTGACACTGCCGCTATAATAGACGGGATGCTGCTGAAACCTTCGAATTTGTAATCAATTTCTTTCCATCGACGGCAAAATTAGTTGATGGTAGCATTCAGAGTATCCAGAGAGACACAACTGTGAAATGGAAGGTTGATTGTGCAGAGATTGATCCCAATGAGCTACATGAGATGGAAGAGAATGCAGTTAGGAAATTAGTGGAAAAAATTGGGGAAACAGTGATTTGGGGTCCAGATCAAGAGGTTTCAGTATTGCGGTCGATGATTTCAAAGAAGAGTATGTCAGAATTGAAGATGGTGAAGATATTGTTGATGAAATCGAAGGCAAGAGGGCTGGGCAACCTCAGGGCTGAATTTTTTGCTGAGCTCGTTGATCTGATGTTGACTCGAAGGTGGGTTTATGTGCCGTCACAGTTGGCTATGCAGGATGCAGATGCTGATTGGGCTTCACAGAGGCATATCGTTCCCATTATTACTGATCTGACAGTAATAAACGATGGGGCTAATGTAGATGCAGAAGAGGGGAAATGTTGCTGTTGTTGATTGGAATGCAGTTGAGTTGGAGGAGCCTACTGATTTGGTCATTGCACCAATGCTGACACTGAGATGGCCAAACTATTTGGCATTCCAGTCGATGACAGAGATGAGGAGGAGAGGGATGAAGCTAATACAAGTGATAACGATGACAGAGAGTTGAGTGATGTAGATGAACAATTGATGGAAGATGCAGAGATGATGTAGATGATGCAAATGATGAAGAGCTGGTGCATGTGTATGACAAGGAGAACCCTGTCATTCAGTGGGGAAGTTGTGGCCAAACATGGAAGAGTTCAGGTTGTCTTTCAAGACTTATGCAGTCAGACATCAGTTTGATGCCAAGATAGTTTTGGACTGATATCGAAAGAAGTTTTATGCTAAGTGCAGAGGTTTTGATGGTAGTGGTAAGAAGGCTTGGAAGTGGTACATATCTGCTAGACTGCAGCCTGATGGAAGTACTGTTAGAGTTAACCAAATCCCTTATAAACATACTTGTCTGACAAGTTCACAGAAAAAATCAAGCATGACATCACAGATTTGGGTTGCAGAAAAGATAACTCCAATTTTGGCCAGAACACCCCAACTCTACTGCCAAAAGACTCCAAGTAGACTTGGAAAAGTTATACCCCATTAAACTGGCTTTACCACAGTGTGGAAGGCTAAACAAAGAGCAATGAAGCATTGTATGGTGATTTGGGCAAACACATTTAGGCTGCTTTACAATTTCAAAGCAGAGGTGGAGAAAAAGGTCACCTGGCAGTGTGTTGTCGAGATAGATACCGAGGTATCATAGGATGGCAAGGTTTATTTCTTTTCTCCAAATTCTTTATGGCTTTAAAGCCTTGTATCGATGGCTTCAAAGCAGGATGTCGTCCATATTTGAGCAAGACTCATCATTTTTGACAGGCAAGTGGAATGGTCAGTTATCAGCATGTAATGCTCTAGATGGACATAACTGGAATGTTTCAGTTGCTGTTGGCTTGTTTCAGTCAGAGACAGAAGCTTCATGGACATGGTTCATGATGCAGTTGAAAAGATGTTAGGGCCAGTGTCACCTTTGGCAGTACACAGATGCATGCAAAGGTTTGGAAAATGCAGTTAAAAATGTGTTCCCACATGCTGAGCAAAGGGAGTGCTTCGGCATTTGTGGATGAATTTGATTAAAAAATTTAGGAGATGAATTTGGGAGGATGTGGCCAGCAGCAAGATCTTACACTAAACAGACACATTCATATCATCTTAATAAGGTTATGGCAACATGTGAGGAGTTTGGTTACATGTTGAACACCTACCATTCTATTATGGTAAGGTATGGATTCAACACTGCATCAAGTGTGATCATCAAAACATTTTGGCAGAAGTTTCAACAACAAGGTGAAGCAACTAAAAGATTTGCCTGTGCATGACATGGTTGATCAAATCAGGATCATGCTCATGCGGCTGTGGGAATTGAGAAAAAAGATTGGTGATTGTTTGCAAGGTGATAAACTTCCAGCAGTGGTGCAACAGGTGGTCAACAGAAGCAGAGGTCTTACACATTTGTCTGTTGAAAAAATCATCGCTGTGGGGTGCTGAAGTTAGAGATAAACAAGACTGGAAGAAGGCATGTTGTTAACACAGAATTGCATGATTGCAGTTGCCTAGAGTGGCAGGCCACTGGTAAACCATGTGATCATGCAATTCTTTTCTTATCTGGCCAGCAGAAGATAAATATGCATCCATATCTGCATGACATATTCAGTAGCAAAATTTCAAAGCTGCATATTGCAACTCCAATTCCACCTCTTACAGATCAGAAGCAGTGGCCTGAAGTGCCTCTTGAATTTTCCATGTGTCCTCCTCTAGTAAAAAGAAAGGCAGGCAGACCTAAACAGAGTAGATTCAAAGCATGGTTCGAAAAAGGTGGGAGTAGTAAGAAGGGCAAAAGGACAAGAAAGATGAAAAGCCAAAAGGGCTCAAAAGGTAACAAAAACAGATGCAAGAGGTGCCAAACACTGGGGCACAGAGAGGGATCTAGGCTATGCATTTTCTCTCCTCCTATACAGAAAGTATGTGCTTGTTTATTTGTGTTTGTTCATATTTTAGTTTTTTTTCAATTATAAAAATGTGGCATTCTTTGTTTTCAGGAGGAAGTTTCCAAGTCAGCCTATTGTTGTTGAACAGTGTTGGCCAACAAAAAGAGCAAGAGTCAGTGGCAGCAGAAGGAAATCAAGTCAGTGGTTAGAACAGTTTGGTGCTCAAACTGAATTTGAAACTGCTGGTGTCACTGGACTGAAGAAATTGCAGTCGAGAATGTCGAAACTGTGTTTCTGAAACTGTTGTCACTGTCGAAACTGAAGCTGAAGCTGCTGTCGAAACTGAACCACAAACTGAAGCTGAAGCTGTGTTGTCACTGTCGAAACTGAAGCTGAAGCTGCTGTCGAAACTGAACCACAAACTGAAGCTGAAGCTGCTGTTGTCACTGTCGAAACTGAAGCTGAAGCTGCTGTTGTCACTGAATCTGCTATCCCCGAGTTTCATGAGGTGGTATCATCGTGGTCGAGTCCAGTGAAAAAAAACCAAGATGATGAGTGAACTTGTGTGCGTAGTAGAACCAAAAATCGAAATGGTAAGGCGAAGAAGGGTACACGTCATGGTCGGAAGAGATAGAACTGTTGATCATTTGAAATTTATGGCATGTAATAACATTTGTTGGGCACCGGGAACTTATTTGGCATGCACCGGGAACTTATTTGGCATGAATAATATTTGATGACAAATTCAAATTTAGGTTCAAATTCAAATTTCGACTCAAGTTGAACTTATTTGGCATGTAATAATATTTTGATGTTTCAATGCTACTCAACTCAAATGTGATTTTTATCTGATCATTCTGAGCTCTTTTGTTAAGTTAGACTCGTAGTCATGAAAAATGTGTTTTCAAACGGCCTCATAAGGTAGGGTAAACGCCCCCTTTCTAAGAGGGTTGTTTTTTGCATCTTCTCTAAATCATCCAAATAAAATTCCCACACCTCTCTCGTACCTATATAGTGTAAATATGAAGTCTCATTATTTTTTGAATTAATTTTGTATTTTATTCTTTTATTTTTTGAAATCATTATTTAATTAAAAAACACATATTTGAATCTTATTTATATTTATTTTTGGTTCCTACACGACATAATAATACTATGTGCTCAAGTTCCCTTGAAATCCATAATAAAACATATACATATTTACTTATGATCTAAAACACACAAATTTGCTCTTTGAAATCCATAGTACATGTACAAGAATCTCATATTCTCAAGGCATTTCATGTAATTGTACATAAACCATGTTTATAATTTTTTTTGGTTTCTATACAACATCATACGACTATGGGCGAAAGCATTTCTTTTTTGATTTTTTTTGAATTAGTTATGATCTAGAACACACAACTTCGATCTTCGAAATCCATACTACTCTGTACAAGTTTTCCATATTCTTGAAGACATTTTCATGCAATTCTATATAAACCATGGTTATATTTTTTTTTGGTTTGTATGCAACATAATAAGACTATGGGCCAAAAGCATTTATTTTTTTGATTTTTTTAAAATTATTTTGTGCTCATTTTAAAAAAAGTCAACGTTTTCACAAAAACGTTGACCGACTCAAAATCAAAGTTTAATTTTTTTTGATTTGTATGCAACATAATAAGACTAAGGGCCAAAAGCATTTCTTTTTTTGAATTTTTTTGAATTACTTATGTTCAACCCTAGCTCATTTTGTCAATATCGTCAACGTGTGATTTTTGGTTTTAACGTTTGGATGTAACAATTTCGCCATTTTTTATAGCAACCTAGTTGCATAAGTAGACCATGTGCGCTGGCTGTACATAGTTTTGATTTTTTTTGAATTAGTTATGCTCAACCCTAGCTCATTCCATCAATAGCATGAATTGTATGAATATTTTTCATTGCATCGTGGATCTAACAAGAATACAATTTTTATAGCAACATAGTTACATAAATAGACAGTGAGCGAAAGCCGTTTATTTTTTTGATTTTTTTTAAATTAGTTATCAAACCCTAGCTCACTGAAACCCTAAACCCCGGAAACCCCATAACCCCGGAAACCCCAAAACCCCGGAAACCCCAGCTAAACCCTAGCTCATTGACGCACCATGTGCACGGACGCACGCCCCCGATCCGCGTGCGCTCGTTCTAGATGCTGATTGGCTCGTTGTGCATGGATGGATTCGTGCGCGCTGAGTGGCTGGGGTTTGGATCGGCTCGTCTATTCGATCTAGACCGTTCAACAATATCCGGCGCCTGACGTTGGTTCGGTGCATGGAACTGGCGTACGAACGTGTTCCCTAGTGTGTTTCTCCGTTCCGTGTGTGATCGGGGCCGCCTGCCCGTTGCATGCATGCATACGCGTCGCATCTAAAGCTATTAACACACTGAACGCGGTGATCCACGCAGTCTGACTAGCGTGCTCCAGTGATCGACGAGACACCTCTTGACCCAGTAGAGAAACGCGGGCACGCGAACGAAGGGACGCATCCATTAATGTCTTACCTTCTATTTAATCCCTCCTCTAACCTTCATCTTCCTCACGCCATTCTCCACTCGCATTCCAAGCAAGCCACCGAGCAAAGCACGCACCACATTCAAGCAAAAGCAAGCATGCAGTTCACCGGCCAGACCTTCCTCGCGCCAAGGACCGTGCGGGAGAGGCAGTACCCGCAGGGTCGTCGTCGAGGACAGGCTCCGCGTCTGGGCCATGTCTCGCTGGCGCGGTGCAAAGGAGCTGGTGGAGGTCTTCCTTGGCGCCCTCTACGCCACATGCCTCCGGGCACTCCGCCCATGTTCACGGTCGACGAAGCCCGCCCGGGAGGAACGGGCATTCTTGTCCGCTTCCGCAACCCCTACGATGCGTACCACCTCCTTGGTCGTGTCTGGTACGGGGGTGCGAGTTCATCTGCTTCACGGGGTACAAACTTCTTCACCGACCTCGACAGCCTCTGGCCCAGCCGCACCGCGATGCACACCCTCCCCTACAGGGTGCCGGCCGCCGACGACGAGGAGTGAAGACGGTGCTCTCCCCTCCATCTCGACCTTCTCTCATGGCGTGATCTAGGCTTCGTGTCGTTCGAGTTTCTACTGTTTTTTTTTTCTTTTTCTTTTTCTTTTTATCTATGTTTAGTTGGGCCCGTGCCCGTGTCGTTCACTAGTATATGTAACCGTGCTACTACTAATATATGTCGTTTACTAGTATATGTCATTTGCTACCAATTGTCTCCCTCATTTTACTTATGATCAGAGTGTGTTACTTCGAGCGTCCGTTAATTCATAAAACGAATGCATGCAACTAGTAACAAATATATTCGGTGAACAATGCATGCAACTCTTTTATGAAGTAAATAATACAAAAATGAAAACGAATCCAATTATTTGGGCCTACAAAAATGAAAACGAACCCAAGACATGCAAAACAAGTAAAACAATTGTTTTTACAAAATATTTCGGTGAACAATGCATGCAACTCGTAACAAAATATTTATGAAGTAAATACTACAAGAATGAAAACGAATCCAATTATTTGGGCCTACAAAAATGAAAACGAACCCAAGACATGCAAAACAACTAAAACAATTGTTTTTACAAAATACTACCTCCGTTCCAAAATGTAAGCCTTTTTAGAAAGCTAAACTAGTTTGCTAAAAGGCTTACATTTTGGAACGGAGGGAGTATTTCGGTGAACAATGCATGCAACTCTTAACAAAATATTTATGAAGTACATAATACAAAAATGCAAACGAATCCAATTATTTGGGCCTACAAAAACGAAAACGAACCCAAGACATGCAAAACAATTGTTTTTACAAATTAAAATAAGTCAAATCTAGGCAGGTGGGTTTGTTTTCTCTTTGGGCCTAATTGTTGGCCCAACTACACTCTTTCGGCCTTTCTTCAACTACTCTTACGGCATGAGAACGAATAAGTTTTTTTCTACTGAAACTGAACTTTGGTGACTGCACTGAAACTGAACTTCAACTGAACATCGAAGGGCATATTCAAATTTAACATCAGACACTTCACTGAAACTAGCACGGCGCACAGATTGCTACCTCTGCATAGCTAACTCAAGTAAAATCTAGATTAATCTAGTCCATTCTAACGACGGATGAACAAGAGGTAAACAAAAAACAGAGCAATGATACAAGAATAGAATGCTCCTGACATGAGATTCGCTTGCTTCTGCAAATCCACCATTTGCTTTAAAAACTTCTTGATCTTCTTCAATTCCTCGTTTACTTCGGCCTCCACGGGCAGTCCAGCAATAGGGCGCGTGATCCTCGCCGCCGGCCCTCCTCTGCCCGAGCTGACATCGGGAGCAAACCCACCTAGATTTGGATCTTCAATGTGGCCCTCAAATTCAAGCCTAGCAACGTACTGATCGATCCACTCAAAGTGCGAACATTTCTTCAGCATCTGTAACAGTAGACATGAATCTAGATCCCAAAACCGAGGAGAAAAAAACGCGAATTGGAATGCCAAATACTCCTATCATCTCTCTCCTCCTCATCTCAGTTTTAAGATCTTACCTTGCCATCCCGTCCCATCATGGGAATGCTCAAACAGGACACAAAATGGCGCCCCAGATTCCCATTCTCGTCAGTTTTACTGACCCTCCGCTTCAGAGCCTCTGGCCGTGGGCATTCCGGGCACCTTTTCATCGGAACTGCACCGTACTCTGGCCATCTTGACCGCGTGGCGGAGGAGCTGGACATCCCGTGCGCCGTCGCCGGAGACGAGGAAGAATGGGGAAAGGGGAAGAAATGGCACAGACACCAGCTCGGGCACGGGCGCAGCCCTGTTTTAGATTCACTGTGGTGGGTCCCGCGCTGCTGAGGTGGATAAGTTGTGGGGCACAGGCGCATCTCTGTTTTAGAATCCGTGAGGTGGGTCCCACGCTGCGAGGTGGATAAGTTGTGGGTCCAAGCGTCGCATAACCCTAACAGCTAACCGATCAGCTCCGCTTAAGAACCATGTTGGCCGTGAGCTATTTTCTTCCTCCAATCCGTCGCACGTAGGCTATTTCATCGAAAAACGTCGCATTCCTTCCAATTCAACTGAAACCCGTCGCACAGGAGCTATTGGCCCCACAGCTGACACAACACTCATGTGCTCCATCTTAATTCCTGTTTTCGTTACTCCAATTGTACTGGTATGGACTATCCTCTTTCAGTTGCAAATGAAGTAATTTTGCAATGTTTTATACCAACAATATGACTGACACATGTTAGAATTTACTATTATTCTGAATCCGAATATGTGAGTGTGCTTGATCAAATTTAGTTGTACCGATTTCATTGCCTTCGGCCCCTGAGGATGACCGGGGATTATCTGTATGTATCATGTCAGCTGAGGCTGAGAGCAAAGCTATCTTGTCATATAGTATAAGTTACCGTCTATTTACCTCTGCCTTGTAATGATATTTGTGCAGCTAGCCACTTCATTTGAGTGACCTACCAGCTAAGTTGGATTGGAGTAAATTTTCTTGTGTTTATAGGAAGGAAGAATTTTCAATCCTTGAGTTTGAATTGTTAGAATCTGAGTTCTTCTGGTGTTACCTCGTGTTAACTTGCAAGAAACAGATGGAATAAGACTTAAAGCACACATTTGAAGGTATAAATTGGTGTTTACCTCCACCTGCACTTCAATTAAAAGGCCCTTTTCTTGCTACCAGTACAGTAAAGTAGGTACCCCTTGGCAGGAAGCACGGTTCCCCTAGGCGACGCCTAGGGTTTTCTTCTCCTCCGGCGGAATTCTATTCCGGCGTGAGTTTCCGATCACCACCGCATCCGATTCGACTGGGGACTCCGATTCCCTGTGATTCTCGTATTTCCCTAATCCAACCTTTATTAGGAGCAAGGGTTCTCGGGAGGAGAACAACAGAGCAAACCCTAGCTGCGAGACAACCATGGCGAGCGAGGCGTCTGGTTCATCGGCGCACAACAGAACCTCGGGTGGAGATCGGGGGAAATCAGTACCGATCAACGATCTCCTCCAACGTCTGGACCTGCGAGAGGAAGAAGATGATGATCTCAACTTTGACGAGGAATTATCCCATGAGCAAGTAGACTCAGAATTCCTGGCAATCTGCCGAGTCCATACATCAAAACCCTATTCGAGGGAGGCTTTCTATTCCTACATGCGGATGGCATTGAGTTTGGCCCAAGGAGTGACCTTCAATCCGGTTGGGCACAACAGATTCACCGTGAAAGCAAAGTGTCTAGGAGATTGGAATAGGATTATGGAGCAAGGACCATGGATCTTCCGTGATAATGGTGTCCTGCTTGAGAAATACGATGGGTTTATGAACCCGCAAGATGTAGAGCTGAACAAGATCCCGATGTGGATCCAACACAAGGATCTACCCACTGCATACAGGAGGACAGAGGTCCTAGAGTCATTATGTAAACGAGTGGGCAAAGTTTTGAAAGTGAACTTGGCACCTAGAGGGGATGGCGAGCACGTACGGATCAAGGTAGAGGTGGATGTGAACAAACCTCTTACAAGATTCGTGTCCATTACCAAGAATCAACAAAAGACCTTCTATCAGGTATATTACGAGAAGATACCGAAATTCTGTTTTGTCAGCGGGATGCTGGGGCATGTTCATCTTGAACACGGTAATGGAAAACACACGGAGGAAGAAATGCAGTGGGGTGACTGGCTTCTTGCACCCCAACCCGAGTGGACACCGTTCCGTGAGAATATACACAGAGGAGGAAGACGAGGAGGTAGACAAGGTAACAGAAGTGCTTATACCCCTTCGGGTTGGAGATCAGACAAGGGAGTTGATGAGGACCTGAAAGATACTGGTACTAGTCCCCTAAAAAATAAAAGTGGAATGGAGATTGATACCAATCCATCCTCGCGCAAACGGCTGGCATTGGAGAACACACCGTCTGATATTGACAATATACCGGGGCGGGAATTAGTGACCAGTAAGGAGAATAAGGAAAGGGGAGAGCAGCACGGTTCAGAAAGCGATACATCTACCCAAGTAAGTAAAAGACACAAAAGCGACACGCAGGCTGATGCGGAAAACGGCAAAATCATATCGGCGAGCTCAAATGAGCTCGACCGGGAGCAATGAAAATCGTGGGGTATAACTGCCGGGGTCTCAAAAAACCCCCGGCGGTGCGTTCGTTTCTGGATGTCCAGGAACGAATCAAACCAGATGTTCTTTTTCTGTCTGAGACGCATCTGGATAAAGCAAAGGCAGAAAAAATGAGACGAAAACTCTTCTATGATCACATGCTGATTTGGGAGAGCGACGGGAGAAGTGGAGGGTTACTGATGTTTTGGAGAAAGGAGTTGAAAGTTACCTCCTCGGAGATACATAACAACTACCTGTATATCCGTATAGATGAATCCAGCGAGTCGGGATGGCGAATCACTGGCCTATATGGAGAACCAAGCACGGATCGGAAACAACTCACTTGGGAATACTTGAGGGAGTTGCATGGTATGATTGATCTACCATGGATTGTCCTAGGCGATTTTAATGAAATTCTTCACGGTGATGAGAAAGAAGGGGGGCCCTGAGAGCGCAAAGAAGAATGCAGGGTTTTCGAAATGCCCTTGATGATTGCAACTTATACGACATGGGCTATGTGGGCGACAAGTTTACATGGAGAAGAGGAAGGATTAGAGAGATACTGGACAGATCGGTCTGTAATCATCGATGGAATGATCAGTTTCCATCGACAGCAGTGATTCACGGAGATTTCTCGAGGTCCGATCACCGACCCATTATTGTGGACCTTAACTATATGGAAAACTTGGCTCTTCCAAAACCTACTGGCTCGAGAAAGTTTGAAGCCCGCTGGCTACAGGAGGATTCTGTCGATGGCATCGTCGAACAGGCGTGGGCCGAGGCCCAGTCCAGTGCGGTGGCAAACATGGGCCGCAAATTGGAGTACGTGCACGGTGCACTGCATGCATGGGACATGCAAGTCCTGCAGCGATCACGTCGATCACTTCGTGATCTCAACAAGGAACTTAACATCATTATGCGAGGACCACTGTCCGAAGAAGCCACAAAAAAGCAAGGAGATATTCAAGCTGAGATCGAAAAGCTCCAAGAACAAGAGGAAATTAAATGGGTACAAAGGGCCTGTGCAAATTGGATGAAGCAAGGGGATAGAAACACTAATTTTTTCCATAATTTTGCTAATGCTCGCAGGAAAATGAACAGGATTAATATGTTGGAAGATGAGGAGGGCAACCAGATTGATAGGGATGACCTCTCTAGCCATATTTCGGGTTATTTCAAAAAACTCTTCACGAAACAATGTGACGAGGCGAACAATGATGTGGTTAACAAAGTAAAACCCAGAGTGACCACGGCTATGAATGAAGTTCTGTGTGCAGCTTATACTAGAGAGGAAGTAAAGAAGGCATTATTTAATATTGGAGATCTTAAGGCCCCCGGGCCAGATGGACTTCATGCGGTCTTTTTCAAAAGATATTGGGATCTGATTGGCGAAGAACTCACTACGGTGATTCTCAATGCTCTCAATACAAGAATTATCCCTGATGATTGGAACAAAACGACCATTGTGCTTATTCCAAAAATTGATAGCCCCACCAAGGTAACTCAATATCGTCCTATAAGTCTTTGCAATGTTACTTATAAGGTTATTTCCAAAGTGTTGACAGCTAGGCTTAAAAATCTTCTTCCCGAGATCATTACTCCAAATCAAAGTGCATTTGTTCCCGGGAGACTTATCACTGACAATGTGCTTGTGGCGTATGAATCTTACCACGCGATCAAGAATAAAAAGAAGGGGAAATTCGGCACATGTGCAATAAAATTTGACATGCACAAGGCGTATGATAAAGTGGAGTGGTCTTTTCTTGAGAAGATCCTAATACAGCTGGGTTTTGACACGGGTTGGACCTCAATGATTATGGCCTGTGTTACCAGTGTTTCTTATTCAGTCCGTTTCAATGGAGGGGATACGGATATTTTTACCCCTACCCGTGGGCTGAGACAGGGGGACCCCTTGTCACCCTATTTATTTCTCCTATGTTCTGAAGGATTATCAAGTCTAATTAATGAGGCCGAAGAGAAAGGTGATCTCGTGGGGGTTAGGGTGTGCCGCAATGCACCGATGATCTCACACCTTCTATTTGCTGACGACTCTCTGATCCTTATGAGAGCGGATATTAATAATGCTATGACCCTGAAACATATATTGCAAGCGTATTGCTCGGCCTCAGGACAATTGGTGAGTGAGGCAAAATCGATCGTGTTTTTTAGTCCTTGTAACCTCCCTGGGACTCGGGAGGAGGTGTGTACCACTCTCAATATATTAACGGAGGCAATCACGGACAAATATCTGGTACTCGCTGAAAGTGCAATATGGTCAACTAGAGGGGGGGTGAATAGGTGACCTACAAATTTTACTTCTTTTTTCACTTTTAATGGGGGCTTTTAAGAAAGTAAATGCTTGATTACCTAAATGTGCAACTAAGTGAGTACCCTAGGTGATACGAAGCAAGTAGCAGCGGAAATAAAGGAACGGTACAAGATAACAACAAGTGAAAACACGGAGACAAGGATATGTTTCCCGTAGTTCCTTTTTAAAAGAAGTACGTCTACGTTGGAGAGGTGGGGAGCCACCTAGGCGCTCCTCAATAACACGGATGTGCACACCTTGTTCTCCTTGAGCTTCTCCGGTGAGGGAGATTCTCGTTTCCACTATGAGGTCGACTTTGAAGGCGTTGACCAAACCTTTACAAGGGGTTGAGGCTACTCCACAAGTGAGATGGAGGCTCTCAACAATCGAAGCTTCTTGCTACAAGGTGGAAGCTACAAGCACTAGGGTTTCCCTTGGATGACAAAGCAACCAAGAGATTACAAGATCCCAAGAGTTGTGGTGTGGGTACACACGTTTTGGCTTGGTGGAAAGGTAGATCTAGTCCTCCTCCATGAGATCCTTGAAGGGCATCGAGTTTGGTTGGAGGAGGAGGGAGATCGGGGCGTTTTGAGCTCAACAACAATGGAGGAGAGGGAGGAATGGACGAGCTGCCTATCTAGAGGAAGAAGACAGCTATTTATAGGCTCCTCCAAAATCTGACCGTTGCAATCCTGCGGGACCGGAATATTCCGGAGTAAAGGCCGGAAATTTCCGGTGTGTCTTGGCCGGAAATTTGAATTCTCCGGGGGGCGGATATTTGAAATATCCGGGGGCGGAAAATTCCGCCCCAATATTCCGCCCCCATCTCTGTGCGCAGGCAACAACTGGTTGACGAAAATTGCTAAGGACCAGGGGCCGGATATTTGCTCCGGAAATTTTCGGGGCAAATTTCCGCCCCACCTTCTGTGCACGGGCATCGACCAATGAAGAATCCTTCTTAGCAAATTTCTGCTAAGGACTTGAAGACCGGAATATTGAAATATCCGGGGGGCGGATAATTGAAAAATCCGGGCCCGGAATTTTCCGGGCAGAAATTCCGCCCCCATTCTGTGCGCGGGCAACTTGTAATGATCCAATTTTTGCTAAGTCCCAGAGGGCCGGATTTTTGCACCGGAAATTTCCGGGGCAAATTTCCGGCCTGGCATCTGTGCGCGGGCAGAAAAGAACTTAGACGTTTTCGAGAGTGCCAGGAAGGGGCCGGAAATTTCCGTGAGGGGGCCGGATAATCCGCCCTTAAGATCCGGAATTTCCGGCCTGTGATCTGAAAAATCCGGTGGCAGTAATTCCAGAATATAGTTCTTCTCTTTGATCTTTTGATGAGTATATAAAGATGATCACCTGAGATATTAGCTGCACAGTCTAAACAACATTGTTAGATAGGATATATCCGTGTTATCATCATCACCAAAATCAATAGAGGGATCATGAGCTTTCAATCTCCCCCTTTTTGGTGAATGATGACAACACGGGTATTTGCGGGAAAGTAAACTAACAATGCAAGATACGAAAACATCACAGATAGCATATATAGGAGACATGCCTCCTAATAATAATGGTTCACCAACGAATAACGAGTACGATAGAACGAAGTTCGAAAAGACGCACGAAATGATAAAAACGGCAAATGAAGAACGAAACCCTCCCAAGCAAATGCCCGCGATCATCTAGATCTTCTCCCCCTTTGGCATCAGGATACCAAAAAGAGAAAAGAGAGAGCTACGTCCCATGGAGCAAACTCTAGGCCTGGTGTCCTCCTCTTCCTCTTCGGCTTCATCCTCGTGACGTCCTCCATGTCCTCATCATCATCCACACCGATGTCCCAGTCAACGTCGCGGTTGTTCCAGTTCTTGTAGGCAATCCTGGGAGGAGGAAGTGGTGGCACATTGGGGGCACCAAGAGCAGTCATGATGTGATGCTGATTCTCGAGGATGCTGCGGCGCTCCACATAGGCGTTGTAGTTCTCCTTGTGGAGGCACACATTCATGCACATCACCTTTTCAATTGCACGAACAAGCCAGGAGCGCTTCTTCTTGCCAGGAGGAGGGGGACGCATGCGAGGGTCCCGGTGGCCTTGACCTGTGGCACCAACATCAAGTGCAGCCTGCTGAGTGTGGGCAGCCTTTTTGTACAGGGTGACATCCTTGTGCTCCTCACAGTCAAGCTCAAGGTCCTCACGAAGAGCTGCGGGATAGCGGGCCTTGATGAGCTTCATAATATAGGGAGCATATGGAGGCACTTTGCGGTGGAAAAGAGCAAAGTGGAGCTCATGGAAGATGAAATCCATCACATCAATCTTGTGGGCCTCCATGTCAGTCATGTCGCTCTCAGTGAAGGTCAAGAAGGCGTGGTGCATGAGGTTGACCAAGCCACCAGAATAGCATCATTATTACCACCACTTGGGGCAATAGACTCCCGGAACATGAGCAGCAGAATGTCGTACACGGGATACAGTCCTTTGGCCGAGCCAATCACACCTGTGGAGCCATACAAGTCAGCCAGCTTGTTCTTCTCATACTCAACCCCGTGAATATGCATGCGGTGACCCTGGGGAGTGTTGAGGCCAGAAAAAGGATACCCAAGCTCAGAAGCAAAGTCATGGAAGTTGGCTGTGAGCAAGTGAGGGCCAGACATCCAGGACATCCCAATTTCTTCAGAATCATCAATGACAAGTGTGGCTAGAACTGCTGAATGAATGTGGTATTGAAGGAGCACCCAGTCTCCATGAGCGGACGCAGACCAAGAACCTCAGCAAGCTGAACAGAGTTGTTGAAGTAGGCGGGGTTCGCAGCCAGATGAGCAAAATTGATCACCTTCATGGGGCACACGGGCTTGCTCATCACAGTGTACACCTGCTTGAATAGGGTCTCCTTCTCAACATGCCAAAAGCAGGAATCAATGGTGGGGTCCTGAGGACCCTCTGTGTACCAAGCCTTGGACCTCCATGCCTTGAACTCCAGAATTGACATGGTGCCCACGTTGAGAGTGGCCTTGCCTTGCTGTCTGCCAGCCTTGCGGGCAGCCCTTTCAGCATCACGTTGATGCTCATAATCTCTCTCAGCATCCCTCGCACGTCGGCGAGTCTCATTATCCTCAACAAATGTCCCTTCTTCATTTTCTGTCAGGTAGCGGAGACGCTTGCGGGTACTTGTCAGCTTTCCGGGCCTAGAGCTTGAACCATATGCGAGGAAGGCAGAAAAAGATGCAAAGAAAACCAAACAAAAATAAAAAATGGGGGCTCACGAGTTGTGGAAGTGGAATAAAGTGAACTGTGTTCATGATTCAGTACAGGCCGGAAATTCCGTTCATGGATGCGGAAATTCCGGGGGACGGAAATTCCGGCCTCAGGGGAAATTTCCGGGGTGCGGAAATTCCGGTCCTGGGGCGGAAATTTCCGGCCTGCGGGATTTTCGAATCCAGATCTGAATATGGGCCTATAATGGATCTAGAACGAGGAATCTAGTACGAGAATGAACCCTGGAGAATATGTGATACAAGTGGGAACAAATAAGCATGCTAGGTCAAGTTTATCACTAGAGAGGAGATCAAAGCATCAAATCAAACCCAAACTTGCGGAGAAAACATACACATACCGGGATCCATGGCAGGAACTGGCGTGCGGTCTCTTAATCCGCAAGAGTTGAGTAGAGGATGAGGAGGGGAGGCGAAGGGAGCCTCCCGGAAGTCTCGGAGGCGGCAGCGGCGGCTGGAGGCGAGTGGAGGCGAGGGGAGGGAAACAGTCTAGAACTGCTCCCTCCCGGCGTCCTTATATAGCCCCAGGCCAGCCACACCGGAAAATTCCGGTACTAAAGCCGGATATTCCGGGGTCCGGAAATTTGGGCCGGAATATTCCGCCCAAATATCCGGTGTGCCCTCTGTGAGCGGGCACGCGGATATTTGGGGGATTATTTGAGTCCATTTTCGAACCCCGGAAATTTCCGGGACTTAAGGCACGGAATATTCCGGGCCCCGGAAATTTCCGCGCCAATTATCCGGGGTGCCTTCTGCGAGCGGGCACATCGGAAAGGGGCGAAATTTCTGGGACAAATGTCTGAGGGCCGGAAAATTCCGGGCCCTAGGCCGGAATTTCCGGTGTTTCCACGCCATCCGAGTTTGTGGTGGAAGATGGAACAAATCGTGAGCCTCCAAAAACGAAAAACACAAACAACCGAACGAACACTAGGAAAACATCAAGAAACAAGTTCAAAAGGAAAAAGTTGGTGGACGGAGCCACCGTGTTTGAGTGACACCAAGGAGTCGCGAAGATGTATCTTGGACTCAAGAGAATCACTCACGTTTTAAGCACAATAAGTCACAAATTGACTAGATAGCATGACGTTTGATTGTTTTATGCATGATAGATGGAGTGTTTGCTCATGAGTTGAACTATGCTCCCCCTATGTCCATGACTACATCTAGACTAGATAGTACAAATAGTGAAGGTACTTATGCAAGGGTTCAAGAGAAGTTAGACGCATCGATCACATTTAGTTCATTCCTCAAACCCCGAAATCTTGGTTCATCAAGGGCCTTCGTGAAGATATCCGCGAGTTGATCCTTGGTTGCAACATAGGAGAGGTCAATATCACCCTTTTCAACATGATCCCGAATGAAGTGATGCCGTATCTCAATGTGCTTCGTCTTGGAGTGAAGAACGGGGTTGTAGGCGATCTTGATTGCACTCTCATTGTCGCACAAGAGAGGAACGTTGTCGAAGATGATTCCATAATCTCTCAATGTTTGCCGCATCCAAAGTAATTGAGCACAAAAACTCGCCGCGGAGATGTATTCGGCCTCAGTGGTGGAGAGAGCAATGCAGTTTTGCTTCTTGAAGACCAACATACCAATGAGAGGCCAAGAAATTGACAACTTCCGGATGTAGATTTCCTATCCGTCTTCTCTCCCGCATAGTCCGCATCCGAATACCCAATGAGCTGAAAGCTTGAACCCTTGGGATACCAAAGACCAAAGTTTGGGGTATGAACTAAATATCGAAAGATACGCTTAACCGCTTCAAAGTGACTTTGTCTTGGGAGGCTTGAAACCTTGCACATTTACCAACGCTATACATAATATCGGGTCTAGATGCACAAAGGTAGAGCAAAGAGCCAATCATGGAGCGGTATACCTTTTGATCTACCTCTTTACCATTCGGATCGGGTTTCAAATCAATAGTCGTGGACATGGGGGTCTTCATAGGTTTAGCATCATGCATATTGAATCGCTTGAGCATATCTTGAGTATACTTGGCTTGCTTGATAAATGTGCCTTCGGGATGTGCTTGATCTCAAAGCCAAGAAAATACTCCAATTCTCCCATCATAGACATCTCGAACTTGTCCGTCATAAGCTTGCAAAACTCATCATCGAATGCAACGTTAGTGGAACCAAAGATGATATCATCCACATAGAGTTGGCATATGAACAAGTCACCTCCGACCTTTTGGTGAAAAGGGTGGGATCGATTAAACCAACATTGAACCCTCGATCTACCAAAAACTCTTTAAGGTGTTCGTACCACGCACGTGGAGCTTGTTTAAGCCCATATAGCGCCTTATCGAGTTTGTAGACATGATCGGGGTGGTTGGGATCTTTGAAACCCGGAGGTTGCTTGACATAAACCAACTCATGGATGGGACCATTCAAGAAAGCACTTTTAACATCCATCTGTTGCAATTTGAAGTTATGATGAGAGGCATATGCAAGTAAGATACGAATAGATTCAAGACGAGCAACGGGAGCGAATGTTTCACCGAAATCGACACCTTCGACTTGAGAGAAGCCTTGAGCCACCAATCTAGCCTTGTTGCGGATGACGATGCCGTCCTTGTCTTGTTTGTTCTTGAAGATCCACTTAGTGCCGATGACGTTCTTGCAATCCTTGGGCCTTGGAACCAATTTCCACACTTTGTTGCACTCGAAATTGTTGAGTTCATCGTGCATAGCTTCAAGCCAATCTTGATCTTCAAGAGCTTCATAGACCTTCTTTGGCTCAATGTGCGAGACAAATGCATGAGCTTTGCTAAAGTCCGCTAGTTGCCTCCTTGTGACGACCCTTCCACGAACTTGTCCAAGAATCATATCCTCCGTGTGACCGGCACGAGCAAGATTATCTAGCCTTCTCTTTGCTCTACGAGCTAGCATCTCCTCCAAAGTTTCCTTGGATAGGACTTGATCATCACCTTCATCATCGGAGATATGTCCACCTTGGTCTTGATCATTGATGGGAGGTGGATCCCTCATGTGATGAATTGCATCATCACCATGTGTATCTTGTTCTTCATTGTGAGCTCGGCCTTCATCATGAACTTGGCCTTGATTGTTAGCTTGGCCTTGATTGTTAGCTTGGCCTTGTGGTGAGGCATGAGGGTTTGGTGCATCTTGTTGGGTAGCATGGTTATCAATGGATGTAGTCAATGGCTCCACTTGAGTAGAGCATAGTCCTTCTCCCTCCGTCATCCGGTGTCCCTCAATGGGGATTATTTCACCAATCCCCATTCTTCTTATGACGATGGGAGGAATTGCATCTCCTACAAAACCATGATCTATACGGCCCCCTTGGGACCCATATCCTCATCGAACACCACGTCTATAGCTTCTTCAACTTGTCCGGTGGACTTGTTGTAGACTCTATAGGCGTGTGAGTTTGTGACATAACCAACAAAGATACCCTCATAGGATTTAGTCTCGAACTTTGACAAGCGTTTCCCTCTTTTGCGAATGAAGCATTTGCATCCAAAGACCTTGAAGTATGAAACATCTTGCCCGTGAGAATCTCATAGGGGGTCTTGTTCAAGATCTTGCGGAGATATAATCGGTTGCTAGCATGACAAGCGGTGGAGACGGCCTCGGCCCAAAAGTTATAAGGAGAAGAGAACTCCGCAATCATGGTTCGAGCCGCATCCATAAGAGTCTGATTCTTTCTCTCCGCCACACCATTTGTTGAGGAGTGTAGGGAGTGGAATATTGATGAGCAATGCCTTCCTCACTAAGAAATCCCTCAACGGTGTAGTTCTTGAACTCGGAGCCCATTATCACTCCGGATAGCCATGATGCTTGTATTATGTTGTCTTTCCACCAAAGTGATGAACTCGATGACCCGCTTTTGAGTCTCACTCTTTCTCTTGAAGAAGTACACCCAACAATATCGTGATTAATCATCCACAATCACCAAGCAATACTTCTTGCCTCCAAGACTATCATATGATAGAGGACCAAAGAGGTCCAAGTGAATGAGCTCGAGGATTCTTGATGTAGTGATGTTCGTCTTGGTGGGATGTGCTTCTCCATGTTGCTTTCCTAGAACGCAAGAGCTACACACACGATCTTTGGCAAACTTAGCATTTGTTAGTCCTAGAACGTGATTGCCACTTTGAAGGTCATGCAAACGTCCTCATATTGGTGTGGGCTAACCGGCGATGCCATAGCCAACCCACATCAACTTTAGCCATTAGGCATGTCGCGGCACACGTGTCTCCTTTGGAGAAGTCCACTACATACATGCCGTTCTCGACATGCCCAACAAAGGCTACTTTAAGAGTCGTTTCCCAAGTGACAATCACATTCTCCTTATTAAAGAAAGAGGTAAAACCACTTTTAGCAAGTTGAAGAACCGAGATGAGATTGTAGCCAAGGGACTCAACAAGAAGAACATTTCTCAATTGACAAGTCATTTGAGATTGCTACCTTGCCTCGTCCCAATACCTTTAGTTCGGAGTTGTCACCAATAGTAACGCAATTGAGATGAGGTAATGGAGGATGAATATCACTCATTGCGTCATTGCTTCCGGTCATATGTTGGGATGCACCACTATCCACCGTCCATTTGCTCGAACCGGAAGCACTTCCCTACAATAGATTAGTTGCTTGATTTAGGGACCCATCTTTGAATGGGTCCTCTCATGTTAGCGACAAGGGTCTTAGGAACCCAATACTCCAATGATAATCGTCACCATAAGAAGTACCAACATATTTAGCATATACATGACCATCTCTAGACTTCATAAGAACATAAGATGGATTATATTTCCCGGCAAAGTTATTGTGAGTGGTGCTCCCCCTAGAGGTCTCACCACCCACAATGGTGTTGGTCTCCTTCCCTTTGGTCACCTCTCCCTCTTTCACAAATCTTACTTCTTGTGAGGAGGAGGTGACTCTCTTCTTGTTCTTCTTCTTGTACTTCTTCTTTGACTTGGCTATATAGCCAAGTCCCTCCTTTCCATTGTTGGCACGTTGAGAAGCAATCTCATGGGAACTCTTCTCATTTCCTACAAGATTAGTTGTACTACAAGCATTGCTAGACAAGACATTCAAGCTAGAAAGTGAAGTGGATACAACTTGCTTGTTTGATTGTTGAGCTAGAAGATTGTCACGAGATTTGGTTAACTTTTCATGAATTTCCTTAAGAGACATGAACTCCTTTTTCAAGTTTTTCATAACGAGTACCAAGTTCCTCGTGAGCAATTCCTAGCTTCAATTCTTCATGCTCAAGAGTTTTAATTAAGGCAAGAGATTGAGCATTTTCCTTCCTAAGCTTAGAGACACTTATGGCAAAGTTTTCTTCAAGACAAGACAATTTCTCCTCAAGTGAGGCACGAATGGAACGCTCATTATCAAGAGCTTTTTCAAGCTCTTGCTCATTGCAAGTGTGACCTCCATGGCTTTCTAAGGTCATGATAATCTCCTCCTTTTCATCAACAAGAGAGTTAGCCTCATCAAGTTGCCTCAAAAGGGAGTTCACCTTTTCCTTAGTCTCACCCTTAAGGCTAGATAGCCATATGGTTAACTCATTAGACTCACTATCCTCCTCACAAGCATTTTCAACACAATCCAATAACGAAGGAGGGTTAGTGACAATGGTCTTGGAGTTGGGAGAGCATACCGAAGTGGCTTTTGCCATAAGACATGTAGGTCGGGTAGCCACATTCTCATTGGAGGATTCGAATAGAGAGATCGAAGGTGATGATGCGGTGGCCTTGGCGATGTGAGCAACTGCAACTACCTCATCTTCTCCTTCATCTCCGGAGATGTAAGTCTCAAGAACCGCCCCTTCTTGAACGTAGAGAGCTCTTGGCACCTTCCTTGCAAAGTTCTTGTTTTGAGGAGGCTTGGTCTTGTTCTTGCGAATGAGCTTGCCTTCGTTTTCTTCTCTTGGCTCAAAGGGGCACTCCTTCACGAAGTGGTTAGCGCTACCACAATTATAGCATGTCCTTGGTCGCTCCCCCTTCTTCTTGTAGTTCTTGTTTCGTGGAGGCCTTGGAGATCCGGTCTTGTGAGCTTCCCATATCTTCCAATATCCATGCATAGCAAGGGCAATGCACTTGTGAGCTCCTGTGTAAGTATCTTCATAGTCTTCCTCATCATCATCATCATCTTCTTCACTTTCATCAACTCGAGCCATTGCCTTTGACTTCAATGCAAGGTTGGGAGACTTTCCTATCCCTCTAGAGCGAGCTAGAGCATCATCCGCACTCTTGTGTGAGAGAGAGATTGCGATGAACTCACTAAGAAACCAATGGAGTTGAGAGTATTGTAGTCCGCTCTTGTCCGGATGCTAGTGGCGAGATTCTTCTCGAAGGGTGTGATAGCCTTGACAAACTTCCTCTTTATCCATTCATCGGTGATCTCTTCCTTGCCAAAGTCTCTCAGTTGATTGGCGAGAGTGACAACTCGTCTATAGAGCTCTTCAGGAGTCTCATCCTCTTGCATAACGAAGTTCTCGGAGTTGTCAATGGCCACATCATACTTGGAAGACTGAATACTAGCATTTCCTTGAAACAAGGTATCAAGTTTGTCCCAAGCTTCCTTGGCGGTCTTGCAACCGCGGATATGAGTGAGATGCTCCCTTGGGAGAGCCTTCTGGATAATAACAAGAGCAGTTTTGTTGAGCTGAGATTCAACATCCTCTCTTGGAGTCAAGTTGCTTGGATCATGAGGATGAAATCCATGGATCACGCTTCTCCACAATGCCGTACACGATCCTGAAATGTGAGATTCCATTTCAAACTTCCAAGAGGAAAATTCGTTAGTGTTAAGGATGGGTGGAACTCCAACATTAAGGATGTGTGGCATGGAAACGATTGGGTGGATAGAATCATAGTTTTGTGGTGGTGGAACTTTTGAATTGGACCCCGAACCCATTAGCCGTTTGAGACTTGGAGCCACCGTCACTCTCCTTAGCTTTGGCTTTAGCCTTTTGTGCGGCTTTAGCCTTAGCTTTGGCAATGTTTTCTTCGATTTCGGAAATATCCGGATTTGTTTCCTCATCCGAACTATCCTCATCGGTGACATGGGGAGAGTGAGACGGCTCCTTGGTTCTACCCATCATGTTCTCCAACATCTTCTTGATGGAGGAAACCACCGAGCCCACACTAGAGCTAACCTTGGACAATTGGGTTTGAATGGTACAAACCGTTGTCTCAAGGTTGGCTATAGTGTCGGCCATTTTGGAGAGCTCCTCCTTAGAAGATTCGGGATCATCCCCGTTGACCATGATTACTCTTAGGCGGTTAAGCCCGATAAAAGAGCCGAGGCTCTGATACCAATTGAAAGTGCAATATGGTCAACTAGAGGGGGGGGGGGTGAATAGGTGACCTACAAATTTTACTTCTTTTTCACTTTTAATGGGGGCTTTTAAGAAAGTAAATGCTTGATTACCTAAATGTGCAACTAAGTGAGTACCCTAGGTGATACGAAGCAAGTAGCAGCGGAAATAAAGGAACGGTACAAGATAACAACAAGTGAAAACACGGAGACAAGGATATGTTTCCCGTAGTTCCTTCTTAAAAGAAGTACGTCTACGTTGGAGAGGGTGGGAGCCACCTAGGCGCTCCTCAATAGCACGGATGTGCACACCTTGTTCTCCTTGCTTCTCCGGTGAGGGAGATTCTCATTTCCACTTGAGGTCGACTTGAAGGCGTTGACCAAACCTTTACAAGGGGTTGAGGCTACTCCACAAGTGAGATGGAGGCTCTCAACAATCGAAACTTCTTGCTACAAGGTGGAAGCTACAAGCACTAGGGTTTCCCTTGGATGACAAAGCAACCAAGAGATTACAAGATCCCAAGAGTTGTGGTGTGGGTACACACGTTTTGGCTTGGTGGAAAGGTAGATCTAGTCCTCCTCCATGAGATCCTTGAAGGGCATCGAGTTTGGTTGGAGGAGGGGAGATCGGGGCGTTTTGAGCTCAACAACAATGGAGGAGAGAGAGGAATGGACGAGCTGCCTATCTAGAGGAAGAAGACAGCTATTTATAGGCTCCTCCAAAATCTGACCGTTGCAGTCCTGCGGGACCGGAATATTCCGGAGTAAAGGCCGGAAATTTCCGGTGTGTCTTGGCCGGAAATTTGAATTCTCCGGGGGGCGGATATTTGAAATATCCGGGCGCGGAAAATTCCGCCCCAATATTCCGCCCCCATCTCTGTGCGCAGGCAACAACTGGTTGACGAAAATTGCTAAGGACCAGGGGCCGGATATTTGCTCCGGAATTTCCGGGGCAAATTTCCGCCCCACCTTCTGTGCGCGGGCATCGACCAATGAAGAATCCTTCTTAGCAAATTTCTGCTAAGGACTTGAAGACCGGAATATTGAAATATCCGGGGGGCGGATAATTGAAAAATCCGGGCCCAGAATTTTCCGGGCAGAAATTCCGCCCCCATCTCTGTGCGCGGGCAACTTGTAATGATACAATTTTTGCTATGTCCCAGAGGGCCGGATTTTTGCACCGGAAATTTCCGGGGCAAATTTCCGGCCTGGCATCTGTGCGCGGGCAGAAAAGAACTTAGACGTTTTCGAGAGTGCCAGGAAGGGGGCCGGAAATTTCCGGTGAGGGGGCCGGATAATCCGCCCTTTAAGATCCGGAATTTCCGGCCTGTGATCTGAAAAATCCGGTGGCAGTAATTCCAGAATATAGTTCTTCTCTTTGATCTTTTGATGAGTATATAAATATGATCACCTGAGATATTAGCTGCACAGTCTAAACAACATTGTTAGATAGGATATATCCGTGTTATCATCATCACCAAAATAAATAGAGGGATCATGAGCTTTCACTCGCGCCGTTGGTAGGTGTTGATCGGTCTGATTGTTTCCAACATTTGATTGATAGGGTGTGTGCCCGTTTGGCGGGTTTTAAGGAAAAACTCCTCTCATACGGGGGGAAGGAGGTACTTCTCAAAGCAGTGGCTCAGGCAATCCCGGCGTATGCAATGTCGGTTTTCAGGCTTCCCAAACAGATAACAAAAGGTATCACAGATGCTATGACCCGTTACTGGTGGGGAGATGAAGATGATAAGAAACATATGCATTGGTTTGCGTGGTGGAAGATGTGTATACCAAAAAATCGTGGAGGTATGGGTTTTATAGACTTACCTTGCTTTAATTTGGCTATGCTTGCTAAATAGATTTGGAGGCTTCTCTGTGAGCCTGATTCTCTATGTTCTCAAGTGCTAAGAGCTAAGTACTTTCCTTCGGGGGATATTCTCAATGCAACTCTGAAAAATGGATCCTCTTACACATGGCAGAGTTTATTCGCAGGGATCCAAACTTTCAAAAGGGGACATATTTGGAGAGTGGGAGATGGATCCAAAATAAATATTTGGGATGATGCTTGGATTCCTAACAGCCCCACTAGGAAACTAATCACTCAAAGAGGTAATATTCTGGTTACTAAAGTATCGGAATTAATTGATGTTGAATCGGGGCAATGGGATGAGGAGATGATACGCAATCTGTTCTGCCCCTTTGACGCGGCTAGTATTCTTAACATTCCCTTGGCAGTTGGTATGATGGAAGACTTTATATCATGGAATTATACAAAGAAGGGAGTGTTCTCGGTGAGATCCGCTTATCACAAAGAGTGGGATCACCAACACGGTTCTAAACTGGATAGAACGTCTGGCCAAGGCAGCTCGGATGGAGACGCTCTTTGGAAAAACATATGGAGCCTCAAGGTGCCGTCGAAGGTGAAAATTTTTGCCTGGAGGTTCATTCACAATACAATACCGTGCAACTGTCTCCTTGCCAATAGACACGTTGTCCAATCAAGTCTATGTCCGGTCTGCAAGATTCATTGTGAGGATACTGCTCACGTGTTATTCTCATGTTCTCGAGTGCGCGAGATATGGGAAAACTTAGGCCTACTACCAACTATCCGTAGAGCCCTCGATCAGTTTCAAGAGGGTACACGGGTGTTCGGATTCCTGTTGAAGCAACCGGCATCAATAGCTCCAGGATATGATGTCAACCTTCTTGAGCTCATCGCCACGACATGCTGGTACGCTTGGTGGGAACGCAGGAAAATCGTCCATGCCGAAGAAGTGTCCAAGCCGGCGTTTTCGGCTCAGTCCATCGTGGCATGTGCAACGAACTACTTCCGAGCTCAAAAGAAAAGAACGGGAGTTAAACGAGGGGGCTGGATAAAACCACCTGAGGACTTTACAAAACTTAATGTCGATGCTTCGTTTTGTTTACAGGAGGGAAGAGGAGCAACGAGAGCCGTTATCCGCGATGCCCGGGGAGCGTTCATTGCTGGAAGCTGCTGCGTTCTTCCCTACGTTTCTGATGCGGCCATGCCTAAAGCTAGGGCCCTGAAAGACGGGCTCATCTTGGCAGGACAGATGGGCTTCTCCAATGTTGTGGTTAATAGTGACTGTCTGGAAGTGATCGAAACGATGGAGGAAGAGGGAAACTCTATCGGACCCTACGCTTCTATCTACGAGGAGTGTGCTTTCTTAGCTAGAGGCTTCAATAGGATTGTTTTTGCTTTTGCACCGAGAGAGAGCAATGTTGTGGCTCACACCTTAGCGGCTCAGGCTAGTGGTCAGGGTTTGCAGGTTTGGTTTGAGGATCCTCCTGATTGCATCAAAGGAGCCCTAGTAGACGATATCAGTCTTTTTGTAAACACTTAATTGTTTTGGCAGCAAGCTCGCACTCTTTTCCTTACCAGGGTACCTGATGGGGCTGGAAGGTTTTTAACGAGGCGGCTTGTTTGCTGTTATTTATAAATGGAAAATTCAAAAAAAAAATTTAAAAGGCCCTTTTTTCTGCCAAATCCATGAATCAGTTACATCTATCCGAACGAGAAACAAATCTTTGGTTATTTGTATGGGTAAATTCTATTGTAGAGAGTGTCTAGAAGTAAGAGAAAGAAAAAAAAATAGTTCTTACTTCTCTTTTAAAGTTTAGTTTTATCTTAAATATAATATCGCATAGCTACAAAAACTCCGTCAGCCCAAATGGTATTCATGTAACCATACATGTGAACTTTTTGTAACAATCAAGGATACTATTTCCAGCTGTTGTATATGCTAATTTATTCTTCTTTTCTAAATTTTCTAGATGATCATTTTGGGTGTTTTTTAGCAAATTATCTCTACATCATTGAAGGTTTTGTTTCCACATGTGGTGACATGACAGTAGGTTTAGGATTTCTATTTTCGCCACCAGCCCCTCAAATGTGCTTTACCTTTGTTCAATCACATTCGCTAAAATTTAAACTGATCACTTCACTGGTTCAGAGTAACGTAGTGCGAGCTATTACTGTTTCTAGCCATGTGTGCCTCGGTGGCGGTCATGACAGGAGCGATGAGCAGCGGAAGATAAGATCGCGCACGGTCCTCAGAAGTCCGCTCAAACCGGAGACGCTCTAGGGGCTGAAGAACCTCATCTCAGATCCATTTTCATCTGCATGAGTACGTAGTTTCTTGACAGGATGAATTCTTTTTTTTTTTGCTCTGGAGTATATAATAAAAGATAAACTGATGGACACTCTTATCTAATATTGCTTAGATGATTCATTGACATGGAAATTCCTATATTCACAGCGGTTGATCAGATGGTAATTGCATGAGATAAGTTCTTATTTCTTTGATAGATTTTGTAGCTGATTTTTTATGTCAATAGCTTGGAAATTTCAGGCTTCCCTATATTAGCAGCACTAGATAGTACCTTAATGAATGGATGACTATACTGCATTGTTTTTATGCTTACCGCCGAACCCCGGTTCAAATTTCAAAGAACCAACTCTATTGGATTATTTATTTAATATATAAATAGCTCAACATAAGAACTACTCCAGTTGAGTGGCCGTATACATTCTACTTGACAACTACATGTGTGCCTACACAGTTCATACTATCAATGACTTTTCCATTGGTCTTACTTCTTATCATGATCTCTATTTTCTTGCTAAAATGTCAACTCATATTTTCTTAAAGAAACATGATAATGTAGTTTCTAAACCTCTGCGTAATTCAATATGATTTTAACTTTAAAATAAAATGTTTGTTGACTGCTCTTTTGTTGGCAATGGAGGTTCCATCTTTGGTTGTGATGGATGCGAGAAGACGGTGAGCTACATTCAGTGATTTGGCTCTTCAGAACAATGGGCTATGCACTATAGCATAGGTTCACTGGCGGAGCCAAGGCCCGGCTAGCGTGTGCAGTTGCCCGAGCTCCATCAGCCAACTCTCCATTAATATTACTACATCTTGTGTGTCTCACCGTGAGTTTTTGTGGACACTTTTAGCTAAGTCTGCGGTTCTTTTGATCTTTGCCCAGGCTCCACAAATGGCCTCTCTCCGCCACTTCATAGGTTAGTTTTACTCTCTGTCAGAACGACCACTCTTGCTCTCTGAGTTCTAATATTGTACCGAACTCCCGTGTGATGGCGCATTGGCGGCTCTAGGGGCATGCAGGTGTTTTCATCTGAACACCCAAGATTTTCCCCAAATGAATTATTACTATACGTCATCACACAGTAGCGGCTGTCATATTTCTTTGCGCTGCATCTCCGCGAGTTTTTTGTTGTTGTTTGCCTGGCAGTGGGGTGGGTTCAGTTTCCCTGATGCACAACTGCACACCCTCGAATGAAGATATGAACAGAGAGAGAGAGAGAGAGGGAGAGGGAGAGAGAGAGAGAGAGAGAGAGAGAGAGAGAGAGAGAGAGAGAGAGAGAGAGAGAGAGAGAGAGAGAGAGAGAGAGAGAGAGAGAGAGAGAGAGAGAGAGAGAGAGAGAGAGAGAGAGAGAGAGAGAGAGAGAGAGAGAGAGAGAGAGAGAGAGAGAGAGAGAGAGAGAGAGAGAGAGAGAGAGAGAGAGAGAGAGAGAGAGAGAGAGAGAGAGAGAGAGAGAGAGAGAGAGAGAGAGAGAGAGAGAGAGAGAGAGAGAGACATGTGAAATAGGGAACGCTTACAGGTAATACTCTCTGCTAGGAGCAGACCACGTGATGCACCAGAGGGCAGATACCCCTAGCAGGTCAATTTATACTAATATGACCCACCGGCGAATACAATGGTAGGTTCATGACCCACCGGCGAATACAATGGTAGGTTCATCCAGGGTCCTAAATAATATGTTGAACGCCACAACGCCGGAAGCACCGGCAATCCAAAGAGTTCTACAATTAGCTGAAAATATGGATTGCAAGAAGGTATTCGTTGAGTCTGATTGTCTAGAGTGATCCAAGGCTACAATGGAGTGATCGAAATTTGGAGTCCTTATATAGCTATTTTAGCTTATATTTTCAGGTGATCGCGTGTTCCCGTGCTGTTGACGGTTATGGCTCGACATGTCTCTGTTCTATCTGCGTTGCTATGGAGGTGGCCATGACGAGGGAGTAAGGTGGGGGACCTCGCACGCCCCATCCCCCCTTGTGATGAGTCGATTCGTCGCCTTCTCCAGTGTGATACCGCCCACGGGGTAGGATGTGAGGTCTGTTGCTCGGCGGCCGGGCTACTGTGACATGGGGTCATCATGGACGTCCTGGAGAAGCTGAGCTCCCTGGTCTGGATTACCATTAACTACGTTACATGGTACGGGGATACGGGTACGGGGATACGAATACGGCGATACGGGAAAACGGCATTTTCTAAAAATAGACTTACGGGGATACGGCGAGTATATGTACAAATGGATAATAAATCAGCATCAATAAAAAAAATTGACGATAGAAACTTGATGTC